>JARHVA010003358.1:492500-502500 GCA_037957365.1 Torreya grandis
TTGACATTTAGGTTTGTTTATTTATAAATATGTATTTTAATATAAATTAGATTCAATGTTTCATATTATTTATAACATTAAATCAAAAATTAGTTAAAAAATATTAGTGAACCCATTTTTTATCTTGAACATAACAAACCCTAGGTTTCTTTTAGGGCTTTCTATTTTGGCATTAAGGTTTTAAATGTAGTTACCAATTTCCCCTTACATAGACACATCATGTCTATAATACATATACATTTTTTATACTTTAAAATTAAAAATATGATAGTTATAATTAGATGTTGATTCCTTGGAATATGTGATATATTTAATAATAATGTTATCAAATGGGTCCAAATCATATTCAATAAAAATAAGGCTAAAATTAATAATGACATATATTTAACTAGACTTAGTGACTCTTATTATATAAATATCAAATTTAATATTATACCAAATACTCTTATTTCATGATTAATTTTGTTCTTCCTCCTTTAGATCTCAATTTCATGTTATTTACTATCTATTTTATCAAAAAAATGAAAATATGAGGTGATAGATCATAATTAAGTAAATTGAGCTAAGTTAAATTAGGATGTAAAAATATATATATAAATTAATCATTTAATATTTTTTAATTTAATATATTTATAATTATGCTTAAAATTTAAAACACAATAATAAAATAAATTAACTAGAAACCAAAACTGTAATATCGACATAGAGGTTATAAATTTGACTATGTGACTATGTTGAATGAATGTGAATAATGAACCTAAAATATATTAAGAACAAGAAAATTAGAAATAGTCCAAGATATTTAAATAATACTCAAAATTGATTCATATTTATTGTTTTAAAAATTTACAAACCTAAACCATGCTAAACTAATCCTCAACTCAGAAATTAGAGTTTACATGCAAAATTTGAAAAAAAATAAAATCTAAGAAAAATACCTATTTTTAAAAACTAAAAAAAATAGCCCAAAAAATATCTCAAAATATACTTAATAATATAATCATATTATGTGATAAAATTCAACTGAAGTTGATGTCTAGTTCTAAAAATATACAATTTCTAAATATAGAAAAACCCTAAAAAATAATAAAATCACAATTTCATACCCTCAGATGATCATGTATGGCCTTATACAAATATTTAAAACATTTTCATGCTACTATAATTACCTATGAAAGAAACCACCTTTTTATATGGTTAGTTTTGTGTGTGGAAGAGCTCAAACAGAGTTACGGGTCAAAAGTTATGGCCCTCAGAAGGTTGGCCTATTTTTTGCATCATTCTCCTTTGGTTGAAAATAACTCATCTCTTGTGAGTTGACCTAATTTTAATGATACCATTTTTCCTTTTCAATATTCATCAGCTCCTATTCTATAATCCAAGTGTTGTCTTCTTGTTGCAATCCTCCCCACTACACCAAATACTTGTTATAATTCCTTTGCCTTGTGCTCAATATCTTCATATCCAAAACCTACACTATTTTTTCTTTCTTCTTCTTTAGAACTTGATGCTCCCTATTTGATTCTTAATCTTAATCATATTCACCATCTTCTCCATGGATTTCATATAAATCTAAAACATTAAATACCAGAGATATATAAAAGTTCTATGGTAAACTTGCCTTGTAAGCATTGTGATTGATTCTATTCATAATTCTACATGGTCTAATTTTATTGTACTTTAACTTATTGTATGTGAATTTTGGAAACCTCTCTTTCCTCAAATAAACCATTACCAACTCTCCTTAAAATACCTTGGATCTTCTTTTGACATCCATTACTGATTTATATTTCTCATTACTTTCCTGTAACTTTCTTTTTAGTCCTTTTAACTACTACATATGCTTTACAAATGCTTCTGCATCATCACTAATTCAATTTTCAATTGGAAAATGTACCAAATCAAAAATAACCATAGGATTTCTCCAATAAAAAAATTAATAGAGTGACTTTCTTATTGATCTATTCACTAAACTATTATATGCAAAATTAGTTTGTGGTAAAGCTAGGTCCCATTGCTTTGGCTTCTCCCACTATGCATCTTAATAAATTTCCAAAACTCCTATTCATAACTTCTATCTATCCATCTATTTTTGGATGATATTATCTATTGAATTGTAGCTTAGTATCCATCTTCTTCCTCAAATTCCTCTAAAAATGACTTAAAATTTTCAATTATATTGCCAAAATATGGATCAATATCATATAAATATTTAATAGCTTTAAATCTAATTACTTCACTCACCATAGTAGTTAATAACTCTACTCTCCTTCTTAATAAATCGGCTACCTAATTTTTTTTTGTTTCAACAAAAAAGTATACCCTTGCAAGAAATAAACCCACTTTGCATGCCTATTATTCAACTTTTATTGTGTATTCACATAATTTAAAGCCTCATTATCTGTAAATAGGATAAACTCCTTAGACACTAGGTAATGCCTCTAATCTCTTAATACCTAGACAATTGCATAGATTTTAACATCATAAGTAGAATAATTTGTCCTTAAATCATTCAATTTCTTACTGAAATATGTTATTAGATTTCCTTCTTGACTCAACATAGCACCAATTCCCACAAATGAAGCATCACATTCAACCTCAAACACTTTATTAAAATCTAGTAATTCTAAAATTGGTCTTTTAGTAATATTATTATTTAAAATTTCAAAACTTTCTATGGCTGCTCTAGTCCATGTAAAGTCCTTCCCTCTCATGTAATATGTTATTGGTGCCACAATACTACTAAATTTTTTAGTAAATTTTCTATAAAAAGTTTTTAAACCATGGAAACTTCTTACCTTTGTAATGCTTCTTGGAATAGGCCACTCAATAATTGCCTTTATATATACTTTATCCATTTACACACCATCTATTAAAACTACAAATCCCAAAAATACCAAACTATTCTACATAAAATTTCACTTATTCAAATTTGCATACAACTTCTCTTTTCTTAACAAATCCATTACCATTCTAAAATGTTATAAGTGTTCTTCTTTAGTCTTACTGAATATAAAACTATCATCAACATAAATGGCCATAAACTTACCAATATATTTTTATAACACTATATTTATCACCCTCATAAATGTGCTAGGTGAATTAGATAATTTGAATGGCATCACCATCCACTCATATAGACCATCTGTAGTTTTGAATGCAGTTTTCCACTCATATCCTTCATGAATTCAAATTTGATAATAACCACTCCTTAGATAAATCTTGGTAAAATATTTTTCTCTTGCAAGAACATCCATCATATCATCTAAATGAGGTATAATAAACATGTAATTTATTATAATTTTATTAATTGCTCTACTATCCACACACATTCTCCATCCTCCATCTTTATTTGGAGTTAGAAATGGTAGTGTTGCACATGGACCCATACTCTCCCTTATCACTTTTTTCCTTAGAAATTCAGTAACCTATGTATTTAATTCTACTTGTTCTATTGGACTCATCCTATAAGTTGTTTGATTGGGTAGAGCTTATCCTGAAATCAAATCAATGTGATGTTGAATATCTCTCTTTGGTGGTAAACCATCTAGTAACTCCTCATGCATAACATCTACATATTATTTCAACACTTTTTCTTCTTATATTGGTATTGGCATCTTTTTTGTTTCTTTATTATTTTCTACTAGTTTATAATAACAACATACTACCTTCATATCTTGGATAGATTCTTTAGTACAGAGCATACTTTCTATCCTCTCTTCCTATGTAAGAGGTAACAAAATTACCTTTGTACCACCTTTCCGAAAAGTTTATTTATTCTTTGATCCATCATGAGCTACTTTCCTATCACATTGCCATGGTCTCCCTAATAACACATGACATGCATCCATCGAAATAACATCACATCATATTTCATCATTATAACTCTTTCCTATAGAAAACATGATTCAGCACCTTTTATCTATTGTAACTTAATTCCATTTCCTAAAACATTAAATCCTATAAGTATTATGATGATTTTCACATTTTAGATTTAGTTTCTCAATCATTTCTTTAGAAACCATATTTTCACAGCTACCACCATCTATAATTACTTTACATACCTTTCCACCCGAAGTACATCTTGTTCAAAAAATATTTGATCATAGACATGCATCACCACCTTCTTTATTATGCACTTGATCCTTCCTTGGAGTCATCATGGTTCTTATCATCATGATATTTTTTCCAACATCAGTTGGTGTAACTTCAATATTTTGCTCTTCTATTTTACTTTACATACCTTTCCACCTGAAATACATCTTATTCAAAAAATATTTGATCATAGACATGCATCACCACCTTCTTTATTATGCACTTGATCCTTCCTTGGAGTGATCATGGTTCATATCATCATGAGATTTTTTCCAACATCAGTTGGTGCAACTTCAATATTTTGCTCTTCTATTTTAGCCTCAACTAGATTTACTCTTGGGTAATATTCTTGCCTCCTTTCTTGATCTTGGTAGTGTGGACACTCAAATGATCTATGCACTCTTATCCACATATATAATAGACACAATATATATTCTAATTTAGAAACCATCTTATAGCACCACCATAAACTCATCCCCTCTAAAATCCTCTTCATCTTTATTGGTATTAAAACCCTTGCCTATTATCATCTTGAATTTATGCACCATGTGGTAATTCACCTGTATTGGCATTAAAGCCACCTCTGATTGTATTAAACACACCTCATCCCCTTATAAGAGGGTATCTAACCCTTTTTGGACTAGTAGATGTCCTTAAATTTTATCTATTATGTTTTTCTTCTACCTTCAAAAATAATTGATAATCCTCCTCTATGTTAATTATTCTATTCATGCTTAATTCATTTTGAATAGAAAATTTAAAGCCATTTACATACCTTATATCCATTTTCTCTCCTATTTCATCATGTTCCACTCATATGGAAAGCTTATAAAATTCATCTGTATACTCTTGTATACTATGATCTTTTTGCCTCAAATTCTAAAAGATTATTTATAGGGTTTACACATAATTCACAAGAATAAATTTCTCCCTCAACTTCTTCTCCATCTCTTTCCATGAATTAATCTTATCTTTACCTTTTCTCTATCTCTCTTTCTATAGGTGATCCCACCAAATCATTGCATGACCTTTCAATTTCATGCATGCAAAATTCACCTTCTTGTCTTCTCTCATAGTCTTCCACTTGAATAAATTCTTCATTCTATTCGTCCAATCTATCAACTCCCATAGTTTTAAATAGCCTCCATAATTTATAACATCAACTTTAATTCCTTCATTTCTTCCTTCTAAATCTTTAACCATCCTCTCTTCCATCAATGGTGGTTACTCTTCCTATTCTTCTTCTTGATAAATTTCTTCATCATGATCAATGTCTTCCTCATCAACACCTTGTATTCTTTATTTATTAGTGACAACCTCTGTTAATTATTGAACTTGCCTTTGTAGCTCTTGTATGGTCTAGTTCATTTGTGCAACACCTGCTCATCCTCTTGCCATTCTTTACTCCTCCAAGATCTAAAATTTCTCTAATACTAGATAATGAACCTAAAAGCTATCTAGAACAAGAAAATTACCAAGAGGTTAAGATATTGAAATAATATTCAAAATTGATTCATATTTTTTGATTGAAAAAATTACAAACCCAAACCATGCTTAAATAAGCCTCAACTTAGAAATTAGAGTTTACATGCAAAATTCAAAAAAAAATTCTCAAAAAAATGTTTGTTTTTAAAAACTCCCAAAAACTCCCAAAAAATATCCAAAAATATCACAAACACTATAATTAGACTATAGTATGAAATTTAACTGAATTTGATTTCTGGTTCTAAAAATATACAATTTATAAAAATAGAAAAAAACAAAAAAAAAATCACAATTTTGAACCCTTAGATGATCATGTATGACCTCCAAAAGATATCAAAAAAATTTATATATAAGCAAAAAAATCCTTGGATAGTAACCATCTTTTCTATATGATCATTTTGGCATGTGGAAGAGCTCAAAAAGAGTTACAGGTCAAAAGTTATGGCCTTTATAAGGTTGGCATATTATTTTTGCATCAGTGAATCATAACATCGATTTGTTTGATATATGGACAAGGATGTTGGAATAGGATAAGGCAATGATACACTAATGTCCTTAGGGAGATCTTATGTTTGGTATGGATTTTAGCTTCCATGTGAAAATGGGTCTATGTGTTATCACATGTTGGTACTATATATGTGTTATGTGATAGTAAATCTACTGTTTAATCAACTATTTACCTTATTACTCATTAAAAATATAGATTGATAAGTCATTTAGACAAAATAAGATGAATGATAAAAGAGATTTAGAATTTTAAGTTACACTTAACCTAAAAATAATCTACGTTTAGTGTTCACTACATACCAATATTCTGAAGTGGATTCAAACTCCATGTAATTATCCCATGTTACGATGGGGTGTATAAAATATTAGTGCAAAACTTTTAATGTTGGTGAAATTTTGTGTGATTTAATTCTTCAATAGTGATGTGTGACCTTGGAGGTGTATTTAAACTTAGAACATGGCTATTAGGGTTTTGTTGATTAAACTAGAAAAAAGGTGTTTTTATCTTAATGTGTAGTTATATGTTCATGTGTTTTTCATTAATATGAGCCTATAGTGGCTAGTGGATTGAAAATGTTGTTTTATAGCATAAATTTTATTATTAATTTAGATTGGGATTGAAACATATATGAGATGATCTATTTGGTGATTTTGAATTTGAGGAAATTTACATTATTTTGTTGTAAGACACAACCAATGGAAGTAGATAGTAATGGGGAGAAGGATAGTATAAATAGGGAGGCCTTATATGAAGAGAACATTATCCAAATTCGAAGTGTATATCAGTATCAAAGTGAGATTGGGTTATTTGGGATGTTGAATAGGGATATTTAGAATCATAATTTTCTTAAGAGGTATCATTCACCGATATAAAAAAATAAGGAATGGTTTTCATATATTATGGAAATAAGAATGGGTTAAGTTCAAATAAGCAGTAGTCAAAAGTGAATAGAAATAAATGTTAATTTATGAGTGTACATTTTCCACAATTTTTAGCCAAATTAGAAGTTTATATCAGTATAAAAGTGACATTGGGTTATTTTCGATCTTGAATAGGGATATTTAGAATCATAATTTGCTTAATAGGTAAAATTCACTGATAAAAAAAAATAAGGAATGCTTTTCATAGATTATGGAAATAAGAATGGGTTAAGCTCAAATAAGGAGTAGTCAAAATTGAATAGAAATAAATGTTAATTTATGAGTGTACATTTTCCACCATTTTATTATAATAATGTAGTAAAGTGAATGTACTAGAGTAAAAGGAAAGAGATATACATAAAATTACCTATGAAGAATGGTACATTAATGTAGGCCACAATCTTATATTGTGCTTCATGAAAAAACCTACAATGAAACATGTATAAATCAATCCTTATTTAAAGTTAAAATATAATAGTAAATAATATAAACTTATATATCTAATAACAATTAATGAGACACCTAATTGAGAACATAAACCATTATGTTTTATGGTGAAAAACTAGTGACTATAAAGGGTAGGACCATTAGATATTTATTATTCATTTAAACACTTAGATTGAACTATGAATGACCTAGTCCTCATTGATAGGAGAGTGAACTTAAGAACTCAAGGTGTGCTTGACTCCATGATTGAATACCTAGAGTAGTAGAGTAGCTTTGAATCCTTGTATGAGTCATTGATTATAGATGGAATAAGATTCATTTCTAGTGCAAAATAAATGAAAAACCAATGAAAAAATAACATAATATGAGTCTATTATACACAACATGAATAACATATCTTTCCATTCCATTTTCAAAGCTAGTAAAAAACTACAAAAATATGTGGTCATGTATCATGCACATGCCACTGATATAATATTTGGGTGTATATAGGTTGTAAAACTAAGAAATATAATTATATTTTATGAGAAAAATATCTATGAAAATCCTCTTAAAATACATGTCATTCATGATTCCATCGAGTTGGAATAGACATATGTATTAAAAAAATATGATTTGATACCTATTTAAAACTATTCTATGCACTCAATTTGGTTCTAATTTTTTTATAAACCATTATTTTTATGTTCTAGGAGAACAATACATCATTTTGGACATGACTAGCATTCACCTTTGTCTAAATGGATTGATGCTGCCTACAATTTTTTTAGGATAGAACCTCAATATGGATGAAGGATAATTATGTAAATCCTACAAATTTTATAACTATTTTGCATAATGTTTCAAGTTAGTGTCTAAGTCAAGTCACTATGTGTGCCCTCTTTTTCTGAGGTGAGTTATTAATCCTACATAATAAATTATGTAAAAATAAAAAAATTATGTGAGAGATTTTAAGAAAAAATGTAAATATGAGTAATAATGATAAAATTAAAATCATGGCATTATAAAATAAAAAATGAACAAAATATTGATATAAGATGCATGTAGAAAAAGTCATACATAATTACAATACCAAGATAGATGCTAGCAATCACACATGTAAATAAGTAATCATATGATCAAGATAAATAAAATTTGTTATGAAAAAATCATGTATGATTCATTATATCCATCATGGTATCTACAAATTATGAAGTTTTATGATATCCGTCATGGCATCAAAAACTAAGAAAACAAGCAAACAAGTGTCTTGTCCATTACAAATAATAAATAGTACATAGAAATCACAAGAATAAAAGGGGCCAAATAAAAGGCACATGTTCAAATATAATCCCCATGTAATATAAACACACAATGAAGGGTTATATCCACACACAAGGACATGTTTAAATTTCCATAATCTAAATAAGATAAAAACACATAAAACGTAACACAAGGAAGCAAATAAGAAAAACATGAATGAATACATAAATTTGATCACCATTATTAACTTGTAACACTAGAATATTCAAAAACTCCAACATCTAGTAATCTATGAATCTAAAATTAAGTTATCCAATAAATAATTTAATGTAATACACTAAATTATTATCAATAGGGATAGTCATAGAATGATAAAACCTATGTAAAGTTATTCTCCCAATGAACTTATTGTGATATAAACAAGATTTAGAGATCCTTTAATTGGTTCGGATATAAATAATTAGATAATATGTTCACTAGGATAATTCTATTAGAATCAGACAAGAGCACAATGTGTTTCTGTCTAGGATAGAGCAATTGTATCTATGTAAATTTATTGGGCTTAAGATAATAACTCCTACAATTACATTTTTAAATAATAATTTTTATGTTATACAACTCACTCAAGTATAGTTTTGAAGCATATTTTATATAAAATTGGGTCTATATAAATACTATATATAATAATCTCAAATTAACTAATGTAAAATAAGTAGAAATAAAATGCATGTCTTAGTTTTTATATTTTTTTGAAATCTTCTAGTTTTTAGTCTTTTTAAATATATTAAAAATAGAAAAGAACATACTAAAAAATTTCTCCCACCATATCCTTACAAGTAAAATTTATTTTTGATAGAATATGAATAATTAGCTTTCATAAGGGGAGAGTATTGTACCCTATGAAGTAATAGGTCTCAACTCTGAATCTTAATTTTGATTTAACTATAAAACATGAGTACCAATATCTTGATAAAAATATGTACTATCTTGCATATTTTTTTTAACATGATTCACTCTAAGAATATTCTAAACCCATCATGGAGTTTATTAACTCTATGTTGGTTTTGTTTGTTGAAAAATATTAATGCTTTGAAATACCAACCTAAGATGTGCTGGAGTAGAGAGTGGCTCTCTAGAATCTATGACAAATATCTCACTAAATGGCTTCTCAAGGATGGGTTTTGGAAAATGAAACACTTTATTTTGAATTCTCTAATTTGGTTGAAATATTCTATGTTGTTTAACCACAATCTATTGTGTAGGAATAATGGCCTTTGGTCGGACAAGGAGAAATCATAGGGAA
>JARHVA010003358.1:505000-605000 GCA_037957365.1 Torreya grandis
TGTCTGTATATATATATATATATATATATATATATATATATATATATATACACATAGACACACACACACACACACACACACACACACACACACACAAAGTTATGTGTAAATTAATTAAATCAACAACCAAAATAAATAGGATTATTATACATTATACTCCATTTGGACAAAACTATATCCTCAATAAATTATCATGTATAACCAATTGATCCTTCTTTTTTTACCATTTATTATTCATAATAAAGAGCAAAATGAATTAAAATAATTGACTATTACTATGCCATTATGCATAGTATTTTATGTTTTGTAAAGTAATGTATATTTTTAAATAGTAAAACTCAGTGAAGTATAGTTATTTGACAATTATGGTTTAATAAATTCTTACTAATCAAATTCCATTAACACATAGTTAACTATATAACTCATCCAACTTCATTAAATAATTCCATCTAGTCTAAAATATAGTGGATACTGTGAGATTATAATTATATCTTTATACATATAACTACTTCATAAGTATTAGTATTGAATTGAATATATATCCTTATCAAATTTTGTGAAAGGCTATCATTTAATGAATGATATTTTTCCTAGTACACAACCACTATATTATTTATAAAAGGATATAAAATAATAAAACACAACTTGTATAAATAAGATCAAATAACTATCACATATCTAGGTATGTATATGTATTGGTATACACACACACATACAAACACATGCATACACACACTTTTAGGTCATATAATGATTCCTCCTATACCTATAACTGGTATATATTTATACCCCTATCTATGTGTACCTTATAGTCATTTAAATATAAGACTCATAAAATGATTTTAAACTAGTCCTGGTTGTAACTAGAAATCTTAACCTTCCTTATAGGTATAAAAACTTTAGTATGCCTAATAAAGAGTATAACATAATAACTGAAATCCTGAGTGGAATTAAAATTATATATGTTGATGTATTTACATCATGCCTTCTTAATATGTATTGTGAAATACATCTTTGTATACTAGCATCAACTCTTAGCTGACCTTATATTTATTATTTAAACCCTAGTTCCCCAAAATAAGTTTAAATTATATTTAAATAACCCTGTAATCATATCTAATTCATCCTAAACTTAAACACTAAGACCCTACACTCTTGACCATGACTATAAGAGTTTAATTTGTTTTAAGCAGAGAGTATTTCATCTTGTTCAAATTTTGAGATCGACTGATCATACCAACTATACCCTACTAGGGTGTCTACATAATACCTTGACTGAATTAAAGTAACCTAGTTTCACAATATTTAAAATGGCATATTTGTAACCTTTTTTAGTATGCAAAATTGACATACATAATTTATGTTTTAGATTAAGGTAAAAGTAGGTTTTGAAGGGACCCCAAAACACTTTTAAAGAATCAAGAAGATGAAGCATTAACAACCACCAAGAAAATCATTCCTGAAACCTACTAAAAAATAGTATCAAATCAGGTTTTACAGGGACCTGAAACCACAAACATAAACCAATAAAAGCACCCAGGTTTTACAAGGACCTAAAACCTAAACAAAACCAAGTTTTACAACCTAAAATAAGTATCCAGGTTTTACAAGGACCTGTAACCTTAAAAACATACAACATAGGGAAAAGAATGCTAAAAAAATATATATCTTTAGCATTCTGCCCTAGCCAACAATGCATGTTAACATTGTAATAATGCCACACAAGAATTTTCCATGACAATAAAAAACACCAAAATACCTTTGGTTTCTCTATCACTAAGATTGATGAAGACACCATCAGATCCAACAATAATGATAGCCATACCTAGGTTCAATCTAGCAAACCCTAAAATCATGATGTCCACAAAAAATAGCACCACAAACAAAGAAACAAGCCCCAGAACCAGTGCCACCAATGCCCATTCCATCCACCCGATCATCTACACAAACTCCCCCTCTGTAGAGTACTCACCGCCATGGCAATCAAAAATCATCAAAGAAATCCCCAACATCTGGAATCACTTCAATATGAGAAATGACCCTAGTCGACAAAATGCGATGGCAAAAAAGGTGGCTACAAAGGTTAGGGCTTTGTTTAGCATGGAAACCACTAATTAAGCACTCGGTGCGGCTCCTCCATAGGGGTTTCCCCCATCCATTCACTATTTTCTTTACAAACCATATCTAGATGGCAGTCCAACTCAGGTTGGAGATCTAGTCCAGGTTCCATCCGCAATATAGAAATCTAAAGCAAAAATAAAGATCCATGCAGTAGTAGATATCACATCGAATGATTCCACATCATCTAGCACACCATTCTCCTTAATGCCAACATGGCATGGGTAGATCCACCCCCAAAATAGAGGAACATGGATCTCAGCTAGAACCTGGCCTACCTACCCATAGCAACCTCCATGAGAACCCTGTATAGCTCCCCTATGACACCATTTAATCACACTCAAGCTATAAATCCAACTTGGGTTCCAAAATAAAGTTCCACATAGTAACATATATGGCAATATAATGCCACACAGATGTAAGGGTTTGAGGGGGCCGTGTAGACGCATACATAATTTATGTTAATTTAAAGTAAAATTTCATGACCCAACAACTTATACTGGGTTTTTTTCCTATCACACCATGTTTTAAATTTTCACACAACACAAAATACATTTGTCCCTTACAAGGTTTATTCAGAAATCTATTTGTGCATAGAAATAAGTTCACAAGCTATGTTCATTCAATACCTAGTGTTTTAGGGTATATAATCATTTCTATGGATGGCTAATCCATCTATAGGGATGATTATGCATCCCTTTAAATAGTTTCATAATAATGGTAAACTAAAAACCCTTAAATATTTTATTACTATAATCATCATAACATAAATATGAATCTTAAATTGAAACTAATCTAGTGAATAAAATCCATAATGCCAATGACAATGATTCAAATTTGGATCCCACTGTAAGCTCAAACCTCCAATCTATTCCTATGTCTAATAGTCATATCCTCCTTGACCTCCCCTTTTACTCTTCTTATTCTCCTCTATCTTACCATAAATTTCCAAACTTCCCAGCCAAAATTATGACCTTGTCGATGCATGTAGATAAAAAGTTAACAGAACTAATAGTTCATGATCTTTTCCTCATGAAAAATTCTTTCAATAGAATAATAATTTTTCTTAATGCTTATTAACCTGAGTCAAGATTAGTTTATAACCCTAATCATCTCAAATGTTACATTATTAAAAAAATAATTATAATAATTATAATAGCAGTTTAAATTATGCATGGTCATTGACTTCACTAACACTAACATTAACCCTATAATTTCCATGCAATTAACTTTATAAATAATCACCAAACATTATTACTTTCAATGATAATGTCGATATAGCATAAAGCCAATAACTAGACCTTCAACCCACTATAAAATCTATCAAAAATTATGATGTTTTACACAATCATTTAATAATAAAACTATATATATGCCTTTTCATTAGGATCATATAAGTTTACTAAGCACAAAAATTGAACAATATTCATTAGTAATTAACATTAATCTCATAATGATCGTACAAAATAATTTCATGCATAATTGTTAACAAATAAATATAATTTATTAATTACTTAATATTGGTTATTCAAATATTATGAATGATAATAATAACCTTCTAAGCATCAATGATAACTTAATAGAATGATCAAGAAAATTAATAAAAACCATATATTACTATAAAAATGAATCCAAAACAAATAAATGTTTGTAATTCACTCACTTATATCCAATACAATGGTAAGTCACAATAAGACATGTACAAATTCACTCAATTAACCAAAAAACAACACTAACAACTATTAATGCAGTAACATAACCAGATTAGATAAATCAAACCACTACATAAAAATGATCATAAAATAGAAATCAAAATCATAATTGAAACATTATAACAATCAATTACATTCAAATAACACAAAAAACATACTATAACATTAAAATCAATTAATGAATAAAACATACCAATCTACTTGTGGTGTGTGCATATATTTATAGTCTTTTCCTATGTTGTCCCCTAACTCCTCCATCTACACCACCCTCTCTAATGATCCCCTCCCTCCATCATATTCAAGGAATATATATATCCTACATCTATATCAAAACAATGAAGGTAGTTAGCCTAAAATATATATTAGCCATAAAATACTACTGTAATAACTAAAAACATGATCTTCATGTACAAAATATAAAAGTACAAATAACTCCATAGCTAATCAATCATGTAAATTAAGAAACATATAATTGTTCCATAGTCAAAATATGAAATAAATATTAATCAAATAGTAGTTAATAACCATAATAATCCATTAATCAAGATATTACTAATCTTGGAGAGAAATCAGGTTGTGACATCCTTCCCCCTAAATATGGTCATCATCCTAATGAAACTTATTCAAACATAATTTATGAATTCAAAACATTATTCAATAGAAAATAAAATAAAATGTAGAAACATATAAAGTAAACAAATGTGGATTTTTTTGTAAAACTCATAATAATCCTCTCAAGTGGCACAATCTTTAGAATATTCATCCCACTAAACCTTAAAATGTGACACTTCTCTATTATACAAACTGAGTTTGTGAGTATTAATTATTATTATTGGTTCTACCATGACCACCATAATATGTATAACCTATAGATATTTCCAAACCAACACAAGTGAAGGATCAACACCATACTTTATAAGATAAGACACATGGAAGATATTATTTAAAAGAGATAGATTTAGTTGTAATGTAAGCCTATACACTACAATATTTACAACTTAAAAAAACTTAAAGGATCCCATATATCTAGGTGAAATTTTATATGATTTCATAAATTTAATCAATATTTTCTAAGGCTTAACCCATAGAAACACTTTATCACCTACAAAAAATTGTCTTGCAATTCTCTTTAGATTAGCACAAATTTTATATCTATCATTGGCCTTGACCAAAATCGACTTGATTATCCTAAATTTATATTAAATTTTAATGATCATCTCAGTTATAAAGAATAACCTATCCTCTAACATATCCCATTTTATTGGTGATCTACACCTCCTTCCATATAATGTCTCCAATAGACCCATCTTCAATGTGGATTGGTATGAGTTTTTTAAAGAAAACTCAACCAATGGAAGGTACTCCTCCCAATTGTATTTTTCATCCATTAAATACATAAAATAAAGATATTTGAAAACATAGTTAACTCTCTACCAGTACATTACTTTTTGTGTGATAAGCAATTCTAAGATTTGGCTGCATGCCTAGAGCTAAATTTAGAGTCAACCAAAATCTAAAATTCATTCTCAGTTATCAATCTAAAATGATTTTTTATAGAAATACATACAATTAGTACACCTCTTTCATGAATATATTCATAATCATAGGTGTATCATATATCAAGTTTCCTAATATGAAATGGGTTACCTTGGGACTTTGTCAACTACAACCAAGATCACATCATGTCAGTTCCATGATAATGGAAACATTTGGATGAAGTCCATGATAATCATCTGCCACTTTTATTTTGGTATATCATGAGGATATAACAATATTACAAGATGAACATGTTCATATTTAATACACTGACATTCCAAATAATAATACATAAAATTTGTTCCACATTTCTTGATTTATTTCTAGAAATAGAGTAGTCTTAACTTAGACATGAGATTAGTTACTCCTAGATATCTTGAATAAGAAGAATTGTGTAGTTTCTTTAGCACCACGATCCTTAGATTTTCTCTATCATGCACATAAATCCTACCATTTTACCTAAAGAGACCATAACTCTCTATCTTGAATCCTTTATACCTAGGATTATGAGCACTTTTAGACAATGCTTTCCTTCCTAGGTTGTATAATTCATTTCTTGGTGAGAATTTGCTTACATGATCTCAAAAATTACTACTAATATTATCCACAAATGTTATGTACCTTATAAATACTATATCATCAAAAAATATATTATCCTTGCCATTGATATAGTTAATATAAAAATCATAATCAGATAAGAATTCTAATCAATGTCTTTGATGTGCATTTAGGTTCAGTTGGGTGAAGATGTACTTGAGTCCCAAGTTATCAATATTGAGCTCTAATTATTTTCCCAAAAAATAATTCCTCCAAACTTATGAGGCATACACCATTGAACTAAGTTATATATCATGAGGGGCATAATTCACCTAATATGGATTCGGTTTCCTAGACTCATAAGCTATAACTAAGCCATCCTACATAACAAATCCTTCAAGTCCATCCCTAGATGCATCTATGATCACTAATAATTGACCATAGGATTAGGAAATTTTAACAATAGTGATGAATTAAGCCTCCTTTTCAAATCTTGAAAGGCATTATCACACTTGTCTGACCAGATAAAAATCTAATTCTTTCATTGAAGTGAGGTAATTAGATTAGCTATCTTAGATAAATTTGGATCAAATTTCTTACAATATCCTACTAATCCCATGAAAATCCTTACCTCATGCATATTATTAGGCATTGGCCATTACATTATGGATAATATCTTTTTTGGATCCACTAAAATCCCATCTACAAAGATAATTTATCCTAAATATTGCACTTTATTTTGGAAAAATGCACACTTGGATAACTTGTCATACAACCTATACTTTTGCAAACACTGCAAAACTAGTTATAAATGCTAAATATGTTCTTCCTCATCCTTATAATCTATGAGGGTTACATATATAAATACCATCACAATATAATGAAAATAATATATGAACACACTATCCATGAGATCCATAAATGTTGTTGGAGTATTTGTCAACCCAAAAGGTAACACTATGAAACGATAATGCCCATATAAAGTTATGAATGTTGTTTTAATAATATCCTCATCATAAATTCTTAGTTGATGATACCCTAATCTAAGATCAATTTTATAAAATATTGCTTCATCTCATATCTGATCAAAGAGATCACTAATTTGAGGTAGTAGATATTTTTTCTTAATCGTCAATTTTTTCAACATCATGTAATTAATACACGGGTGAAGAGTACCATCATTATTCTTGGAGAAGACTAATAGTGCACTACATGGTGACATACTTGGTTAAATCAATCATTTTGAAAACAATTCCTAAATTTGACCCTTTAACTCAATTGATTTGATGGTTGTCATCTTATATAGTTCCTTAGACTATTGTTCTAATCCAAGTATGATGTCAATCACAAAATAAAACTCTTATTTGGGTTTCAACCTAGGTAATTATTATAGAAACACACCCTAAAATTTCATTAAAAAATAATAATCCTTGATGGATGGTTCCTTAGATTTGTCCATCTCATTTATCTTTACAATAAATGCTTGGAATCTCTTCTTCTGAGCTTTCTTGAGTTAAATTTTAGAAATCTGCCTAAGTTTTAACTCCCTTTTCTCACCCTAAATTTGAGTCTAATTTAAAAAACCATCTTGAAACTCAACCTTATTTAGATAATAGTCACCCTTATCTTTATTCCTGGAAGCCATTTGACTCTTAGGATCACATCATATGACCATAATGGTGTAAGATATAGATCCACTATTATAGTTAATTCATGTAACCTAATCTTAACATTATATAAACACTTATCAAATTTGATCTTTGACACATTCCCATATTATACTTACCATGCATTTTCCATAACTCTAACTTTATTAAATAACTTACTAAACATTATAAAAGTAATAAAATTTATGTATCCCCTATGTCAATCAAAATATAAATTGGATGATTAAAAAAACCCTAATAGTTTTATGGGTAAAGGTTGATACTTATCCTAATAATTGTCAGTAGATGCATAAATATACTACTAAAACTTTACCTATTGATAAGTAAAAACCTTATTCTTCAACTTGTCCTGAGTACACTCTCAAGCATAATAATCACCTCCACAAATGAAGCAACCTCCAACTGGTCCTTTCCTATTACACTATTGGTTTACCTTGAAACCTCCCTTGAAACCATTACCATGTTTCCTATTTCCTGAATCACTTCTAAACATGGAATTATGGTTCTTGAACTAATTCTTCGAGTCTCCACTCCTCTACTTTTAGTTCTTTTGAAGTTGGTTTAGAACTTCTAATCTTCTTTTTGAGCTTATCTCTGACTGTGTCTAGAGATTACAACTTTTATTCCTAATTGAATAATTTCTTAAAGACTTGATCCATGGTAGATGGTCCATGTACATCCACTTCACATATAATTTAGGGTTATAGTCTAAAAATGAACTTAATCCTGAACCTCACATCGACCTAATACTAATGTACATACTTAATCAGATTGGTGAATTACTCTGAATATTCATTTATAGATAGGTCTTCTTACTTAATAATATAAATATATGATTGAAATATAGTTATGGAAGCCATCACAACTTGATAAATCTCATGAATTGTTCGCAAGTGGAGGTGGTAGTGTCAAGTTTTATCTCAATATTCTTGTTCTCCCACTAAGTTGTTGCTTCACCATCAAGCTGATATGCTCCCTAGACTACTTTTGTGACTTTAGAGTAATTTTGAATCTCAAAATATTTCTCCATATCTATAAACCACACTTAAGCTCCATCTTCCAATATAGTTCAATTGAACTTGGATGGATTTACCTTTTTCATGTCATATGCCAACTCTACAGCTACTTGAACTCTTACATCTTGTGGCACTTCCTAATGCCTCTACTCTTGAGGATGTTCCTACCTAGTAATCTACTCTTTAGGTTTGTTTTGAGAATTTCCCTCTACATTCCCATGCACTTCCTACTTTAAGTCTATGATTCAATCCCTATTTACTTTCATGGTTGTGAAGATATGATCCAACTTCAAAGCTTGCTCAGTGTCAAACTTATTTGGATCAACAAGGTATTGGTATCTGAAGTACCACCACCTCCTAGTCTAGAATTCACCTTTCTTCTTCCTAATTATCAATATAATAAGTTTTAAATTATTATACACATTAAGTACTAGAGTTCGAGCCTAGTTTCTAATGCCATAATGTAACAACCCCATGGTTTTACTAGAATGAGGTAATTTAAAAAATAATAATTACACATATTCATCTAATAGATTTCACCATAATGAAACCTAATTAATTTATCTTTGACTAAATATATTATTTTTAGTTAACCCTTTTGAAGTTCCATATCTAATCCATTTAGCTAATGATCCCCATAACAAAGATATATCAAAATACGTAAAATGTTGAATATACAATAAAGACTACATTTATTTCATATAATTAATATTACATTCCTAACCACAGATGATACAACATTACCTACCACTATTTTAAATGTATAAATAGTATAGTTTTATTCAATAAGAATATCTTAATAATAATAATACAATAATACAAATCTCCATGGAACATGAGTCTCAATGAACTCAAAGTATCTATCAATAATATAAAGTATAGTCTCTAGTATAGTATTGTTTTAGGTAGGGAGATTATCATTCGAGTGCTTTTCCACACCAAAAATGGACCATCGATCCCCTACAATATCTCCCAATAAGGGAATGACCCTCCCTTCATAGATGGGTAGATAATGATGATGCAAGAATCAAGAGTGACAAACTAGAACTTATGTATTAAAAGATAACTAATACATGATATATTCCATAAATAATTCCATTCTAACATGATATGGTACAAACATTTAAACTATATAAAACACATGAAATGATAATATTTAACTATAAACATCAATTTGGCCAATGTTTTCATATAGTTACTGATCTCTAGGATCAATCAATTTCATACACACCACTCAATTGAATTACACCTTATCTTCAATTAACGACACTAATTAAGTGATTATAATCAATCTCACTACTTATATAGGGTCATTAATAGAAGATTTGGTTATTTATATAATAAGATAAAAACCAATAGATTCAATCAAAAGATTCCCTATTAACAAATATAAAATATGCTAACTACAGAAATATTAAATACATACATTTAGTACATAAAGTACAATGTAATGAATCTAAAATCATATAATTTATTATAGAATAAAAAAAATTATAAGTAACCCACATAAGTAACATACCATCTAGGTAAGAAACATGTCAAGGCATCTAGTTATAGAATATCAATATGTAACTATAAATTTTATTTCATCCATCTAATATAATTAAATCACAGATTAATAAAAACATACTAACAATACACTAATAAAATCATTTAAATACACAACATTAAAATCACTAGTGTTTCATCTAAAATACCCCATATTAAATGATTCATCATAACAGTCAAACACACTAAGAACCTAACCAAGCATACCCATATTTTTTTTATCATGTAATGTTTATTGGCCAAATATGTATTTATATTTATATATGATATACATGAAAATTTAACTAAATCAACAATATACAT
Organism: Torreya grandis; assembly: GCA_037957365.1. NCBI lineage: Eukaryota > Viridiplantae > Streptophyta > Pinopsida > Cupressales > Taxaceae > Torreya > Torreya grandis. Next base: position 515,438 of record JARHVA010003358.1, read on the forward strand.
GTATCTCATATATATATATATATATATATATATATATATATATATATATATATATATATATATATATATATATATATATATATATATATATATATATAGACACACACAGACACACACACACACACACACACACACACACACACACACACACACACACACACACACACACACACACACACACACACACCATATGTTTAGCTATGTGTAGACTAATTAAATAAACAACAAGAATAAATAGGCTTATTATATGTTATACTCCATTTAGATAAAACTTTGTCCTCAAAAAAATTTGTACATAGAACTAGTTAATACTTTATTCATTACCATTTATTCTTCATAATAAAGATCAACTCAAACTAAAATTCTTGACTATTACTATATCATTATGAATATTATTTAATTTCTTGTAAAGTAATGTATACTATTATATACTAAAACTCAACAACTATAATTATTTGACAATTATTATTTAATTGTTCTCACTAATAAAATTAATTAAACACATAGTTAACTATATAACTCAGCCAACTACATTAAACAAATTCATTAAGTATAAAACATAGTGGATACTATGAGATTATAATTATTCCTTTAAATATATAAATGCCTCATAAGTATTAGTATTTAATCAAATACACAATATCATCAAAGTTTGTGTAAAGGTCTCATTTTAGGAATGATAAATATACTAATACATAACCACTATATTATTTCAAAAAGACTCTAAAATAATACAACACACTTGTATCAATAGGAACAAATAACTCTCACATATCCAAGATTGCACATATATTGGTTTACACACACACTAACACACACACACACTCACAAAATTTTAGGTCATATAATGATTCCTCCTAGACCTATAACTAGTATATATTTATACCCCTATATATGTGTACCTTCTAATAATTTAAATACAAGACTCATAAAATGCTTTTAGCTTAGTACTAGTTATAATTTGAAATCTTAACCTTACTTATAGGTATACAAACATTAATATGATTAATAAAGACTATAGAAGAATAACCAAAAGCCTTGGTGGAATTAAAAGTATATAAATTTATGTATTTACACTCGTGACTTCCTAATATTGACTATGAAATACATCCATGTATATTAACATCAATTTAAGCTACCCATATATTTATTCTTTAAAACCAATTTCCCCCCAAAAAATTCAAATTATATTTTTATAACCATGTAATCATAGCTAATTCATCCTAAACATAAACACTAATACCCTACACTCTTGGTTGTGCCTATAAGGGTTTAATTTTTTTTTAAGTAGATAAAATTTCAACTTGTTCAAATATTGAGCTTGATCGGTCATCCTAGCCATACCCTACTAGGGTATCTATTCAATACCTTGACCAAATTAAAATAACCCAGTTATAAAATATTTAAAATTACGTATTGTCAACCTTTTAAGGATGCAAAATTGACATACATATTTTATATTAAGCCATAATAAAATGTCATGACCCAAAAACTTATACATGTTTCCTTTATGTAGTCACATCAAGTTTTGAATTTCTACACAACATAAATAACTTCATCCCTTATAGGGTTTATTAAATAATCTATTTTTGAATATCAATAAGTTCAAAAACTATGACCATATGATACCTAGGGTTTCAAGGTATGTACTCATTTCTATGGATGGCTAAACCATCCACAAGGCCAAGTATTTATCCCTATAAATATCTTCATAAAAATGATAAACTAAAAACACTTAAAGATTTTATTACTAGAATCATCATAATAGAAATATGAATCTTAAAAGTAAACCAACCTGGTGAATGAAATCCCCAATGTAAATGCTAATGATTCAAATTTTACTCCCATTGTAATCTCTAATATCCTCTCTATTCCTCTATCTTCCATCAATTTCCTCCATTTCCTCCCCTAATTCCCTTCTTATTATCCTCCATATTATCATATATTCACAAAATTATTGGCCAAAATTATGATCAAGTTGATGCATGTAGACAAATAACTAGCAAAACTAATAGTCTACAATCTTTTCCTCATGAAGAATTATTTCAACATAATAATGATTTTGATTAATAGTTTTTAACTCAAGTCAAGACTGGTTTAGAACCCTAATCATCTTGAAAGTTTCATCATTAAATGATAAAATAAAAATTAAAATATCCCTTGTAATTATGCATATCCATTGGCTTCACTAACACTAACATTAGATTCATATAATTTTCATGTAATAAAATTTATATAAAATCATCAAACATTATTAGTTCCACTGACAATGTTGATATAACAAAAAGTCAATAACTAGTCCTTCAACCCAATATAAAGTATATCAAACATTATGATGTTTGAAATAGTCATGTAACAATGAAATCATATATATGCACCCTTCATATGATCATATAAATTACCTAAGAAAAAATAATATATAATATTCATTAGTTATTAATATTAATATCATAATGACCATGCCAACTAAAGTCATCTATAATTTCAAACTACAAACTCTAATTTATTAATAAATTAATAAAGGTTATTACTAATGATAATAATAATCTTCTAGTCATCAATTATCACATAATAGACTAATCAAGCAAAGTAATAGAATCTGTCTATTACGATAATAATTATCCCAAAATAAAATACTATTTATAGTTTACTCAATTATATCCAATATAATAGTAAGTCATAATAATACATGTACATATCATTCAATCAACTAAGCAATAATATCAACAACTATTAATGCAATAATACAAGATTAGAGAAATCACACCACTAAATTAACATGATCGTCAAACATAAATAAAGATCAAAACCAAAACATAATAACAATCATTTAAATACAAATAACATGAAATACATAATACAACTATCTAAAAATATCAATTTAAAAAATATATTAATCTATTTATGGTGTGTGTGTGGATTTATAGCCTTTCCCTACATCATCCCCTAATGTCTCGATCTACACTAACCTATCTAATGATTCCATCCCTATATCACACTCTAAGGGATGGATTTATCTTACATCCACCTTAAAACATTGAATTTAGTTAGCCCTAAACATATACTATCCATAAAATACTACTATAATAACTAATAAACATGATCACCTTATACATAATATAAAAGTACATCTAACTCCATAGCTAATCAATCATGTAAATTTAGAAACACATAACTATCCCATAATCATCATATGAAATAAAGATCAATAAAATACTAGTTAATAAAATAATAACCATAATAATCCATGAATAAAAAGGTTATTAAGCTTATATACAATTCAAGATGTGACATTGTTGGAGGAGCTGATAATATAATATATGGAGTAGGTTAGCAAAGTTCATTGACTATTGCCTTTTGATCACCCTTATTCTTAGTTGGTCTCATCTTTTATGGTGGCTTACTAATATTATTATCATGATAAGTATAAAAAATATTAATTACATACTTAAACTTGTTCATTTATAAAAAATTGAATTCTCTTTCCTTAATTATATCGTATAAATCTATGAATGATAGAAACTTAATAAACATAATATACTCATATAGATATGGAAGAAAAATATACTTAAAAATGTCTTGAAATTCCTTATCTTCTATAGGATTCATCATTTTGATAAGATGGTATTATACCTTAAGACATATTTTATGATAGGCTCATTAGATTATTGTTTGATTTGATCAATCTGAGCATATGAAATATTTTCACTCGTGTTACATGAGAAATGTGTAAGGAAAAAATATGCCAAAGGAGTGAATTCATGAATTGAATAATGTGGTAAATCATAATACCATATTGTTGCATATTATTTTAATCTTTTTAGAAACAACTTGCTAAAAAACCTATCATTGGAAATATATTCAAAACATGTTATGTGAAATTCTCTAAAATCTTGCTCGAGGTCACCTTTCCACCATACAAGGTAAGCTTAAGTTCCATAAAACTATTTGGTAAGGGATATTATTTAATATGTTGAGCCAATGGAGTACGAAATAAAGTTTTTGAATCTAATGCTTGATTTCATTTAAAAGCACCTTATTCCAAAGGCAAAACCTTATTTTAGAAGATTTGAGCCTCTTGTATTAGGTATTGTACATCAAGATTATAATTAATGATAACCAAGATGGTGTCATCAATGATTGAGTAAGAATGGGTAGATTAGTTTTTGAAACCCTTGAGTCTCCTTGACAGTAGATGCTGGTATAAATGTTGGATAAAATCTAGTATACAAAGCAAATTAACCCATAACACTTGATTTTTATTTTTTTGGACTTCATCTTTAACAATATTTATAAACACATATTACATATCTTGAGTTTCATAAATAGAAATTTTATTTATTATTTATCTATGTCATCAAATTGATTATGGGATTATTTGATGACGGTATTATGACCTCAAATTTTGAATTACTCAACCTGAGTATCAATGAATTTACAACTTCTTTGAAGATAGCTAGAAATAAATTTCTTAGGTTGCACTATATATGAAATTGAAATTTTGAATGTTGATGATAATAAATAATTTACCAATTTTGAAACCCTAAAACAAATGAAAACAAAAAAAATAAGGAAATAAAACTTAATATCATCTATGGTTAGCTTTTTTAATGTTCAATCAATATATGGTTTTACCAATATGTAATGGGAAATAGAAGATGTTAGATCCTAATTAGATAAAATGAAGTGAGCTAAATCATGATGTAAAAATATATGTAGAAATTAAACATTACATATTTTATATTTATTATGTTTTGAAATATATTAAAAATGGAAAATGAAAGAAGGAAATAACCTAGCTGGAAAATAGGAATTCATGATTGAGATAGAGCCTAGAGATCTGGTTATATGGATGTGTTAACTAATTATTAATTAATAACATGGACTTAATTGATCTCTATAAAAGGTAAAGGTAAATTTATATCCTTAGGGAGATTTAACATATTTATGGATTTCTCATTCAATGTGAACATGGGCTTATGTGTTATCACCTATTAGTCATGTGTATGTGCTATCTAATGGGTGATCTATTGTGGAAGCCACTATGTACCTTATTTTTCAATAAAAACCTATCTGAAAAGGTCATGTGGACATAATGAAATCAAGGATAAAAATGTGTTAATGGTTTAATTTTTTCTTGACATCATTACCCCCTATGTTGGGCTTTGCCTACATACCAATAATCCTAAGAGGGATCAAATTTTGAGTAGTTCATCCCTTGCTATGGTGTTGTGTGTGAAACACCAATGAAAAATGCTAAATGATGGTGAGATCCAAGTGTTATTAGATTATTCAATAGTGACCTATGACCTTATATATTTATTCATACTTAGATCAAGGTTAATATGGAAATTTTGACATTGAATTAAAAAATTAAGTGTTTAATTTCAATGTGCACTTACATGTTTTGGTGATTTTCAATCATATGAGCCTCTAGTTGATAATGGTTTGAAAATATGGATTTATAGTGATAAATTTATAATTCCTTTTTATGGGGCTTGTTAAACATTTGGGATTACCCATTTGGTGAACTTTTGTTTGATAAAATTTTCATTATTTAGCATGGGGTTGTAGTTGGTAGAATTAGATAATATCAAGGATAGGGATAGTCCAAAAAAGGTGGCCTTATCCAAAGAGTAGAGATACAAAAAATAGAAGTATATATACATATAAAAGTAAGATTACCCTACTTGGGATGTTAAAAAATGATATTCTAAATTAGATTTTTATTAATAAGTAAGAGTCATATATATTAAAAGTGAAGGAAGGGTGGTTAAAGATAATTGAAATAAACATGATCTGAGTAAATATGAGTGGTCACAAGTGAATTTTTTATTAATAAATTTTAATTTGTGTCTAAAATATCAAAATCACATTATTAATGTAATACTTCTATCATATTATACATTTCATGCTATCATAACTAGAATAGCCAGGGTTCCCCAATATGTCTGAGATAATGGAGGTAGTCAAACTGTTTCTCCTCATCACCATCCACCTCTCACCATGAGATATAATTGAATAATATAGTATTATATAAGTAATTATATTAATATACCCAAGATAAAATATCCATATTAGAGCTATTTTATAGGTAAACTATCTATAAGGATATCCTATATTCCATATTTCATGACACAGCTATACCAAATGGTGTATAACTAGCTTACTTTACATCCATGGTTAGTAAATTCAATAATATAAATTAATAATATCTTATAAAATGGATGAATTGTCCTTTAACCAAAATAAAAATTTTAATATCCATTTCTTCATTCAAGTTACAATAAAAAAAATACAAGAGTCAAATGGGCCTTGATAGATAATGGCTTAGGATTGAACATATGAAATATCACATTTATAAATACATTGGGTGTGAATATGGACAATATTTATTGATTATATAAGAATGAAAAAGGTTTTGAAAATGTTTTTTTCCTAACACTAGGATCAATTACATTGGATATCATATTAGGCCCCAAGACAGTCTCTACTATGTTTCATATGATGCCTAATAATTAACATTATAACCTAATATTAGGTATGACATGTGATTTTATAATTTTGGGAATATTGGAGTCTTATTCCTAATATTTTTAAGAGTCTAGAATAAATAAATCAATAAATAATATTGAAATAATTTAACTACTAATTTGTATAATTTATTTTTATTTTTAACCTTTTTATAAATAATAATAAATATAGAGAAAATAAGACTTAGCTTAAAATGAATTGAAACAATTGTTGTAGGGTTTCATATTGGCTATGTAGGATAAAGATAGTGACACAAATCAAAATTTAGATTTTATTTTGTGAAAGGATAAGACCACAAAAATAGGACACCCTAGATTCCATTATCCTCTTCTATTGATACTATTAAGACTACTCATAGAGACCTATGTTTTCTAGGTTTTATTCATTGTCCATGTGTGAGCTTTGCTTTGAAATCTTGACTGTCAAAATTTTATGTAACTCCTTATAGATATAATTTAATCTTAATACCCTATACTTCATTATGATTTGATAAAACATTAGAAATAAGGGGGGTTAGTGTTTGTAAGATGCACTGAACATGTATGCACACCACTTATGTGGGCACATTGCCTACATAAAAATACTCCAAAGAGGGATCAAGCCATATGTAGTTCTTCCACTTAATGTGATTTGTTTAATAGTCTAATGAAAGTGAAAAAATGATAAATTGGGTGTGCTTTAGGTCGTTAGGGATTGGTGTGAAGATTTGGATATGCTTGCATCTATATTGGATGGTTGTAGGTAAAGAATAGGAAAATTTACCTCAGTGGGTTTTCTTGTATTCTTGCATACTTTATAATATTTTCCAACCTCCTTATAAATGAAAATTGAATGGTATATAGAGATTTATTAGTTATGGGTTAAATGTATTCATGCTTGGATGACAACATGAATAATAGGAACTAGAAGGAAATGACCATTGGAGCTAAAAATATAATTAGACAAGAGCACCTAAATAACACACCCTAGGTTCTAGTGCTATAGTATAAGGTGGGCACTCCAATCCTACAGGTGTAAAACCTAGGGGATGAAATTAGAATAGGAAATATTGCCTATATAAGATAGAATCAAGTTTTAATAGTCTAAAGATGACTAATAATAAGCAAAAAGGTGTTTATAAGGGTCATGAGAGCATACAAGAGGGGCCTATGGGTTGGGTGTCACAAGCCACACTCAGTCTACCAATTTTGAAATTTTATATGACTACATTCCCCCCCCCCCACTTTATTCTAGTGATGCAAAAAAGTGAAATACTAGGATAAAGGAAAAGTAGAAAAGGTACCTAAACTTACCCATAAGGGTGAAGCTCATGAAGCTGTGTGATGTTGGGTATGCATAGAGAGCACATTGTGAAGTGTAAATAGGAAAGAGAAAATAAAGAGTAGATAATTTATTGATAGATATGATACATATAAAATAATATCATATAAAATTTGGGTAAGAGAGAGGAATAGAAAGGAAGGAATACACCTCATCAGGTACGTGAACTAATATAAAACCTATTGTAATGCTGAGTGATGTTGGGTATGTGATGACTGATGTTGTACAAAAAATAATATCACAAATGGAGATTAGTGATCAACTCCCTAAGATTGACTCAATAATGCAAATTTTATCCCTTTAGCTCCATCATCTCCCACTAAGTGAAATTATGTAATCATGTGTGTGTTAAACATTTTTTGGACTGCGTGTCCAATCCCTCTAAGTAGGTGGCTCAAGAATATAAAGTCTATCTACTCTTTTGGATCCATCATTTCCCCATGAAGTGAAGCTATGAACTGATATTAGTATGAAATGTGTGTCATATGATATGGCTCCTAAATCCCATGAATGCTCTATAGTCTAACAATGTGGCATGGATAACTAAATATGTGAAAGAAATTAGGCCAATCTTGACCACTTGAAAAAGGTGGAGATTAAGATTGTATGAAAGACACTCTAAAAATGGGCAATAGGCTTATATGGAATCCACTCAGGAATGATACTAACCACCTATAGATGAAATAAGGCACATAACTACTAAGAATACCCAGGTAATATAGTAAACTCAGAAAGAAAAGAAGTCAGATGTGCCATGCACATTGTCACCAATCACTAGTCTCTAAAACATGGATTCTAATCTAGAAGTTATACCAACTACCTAATCTAAAATTAGATGTGAGAAGCATCATTCCATGCATGATTCTTTGGGAAAAATTATATTGAAACTATTGATTTTGAATTGAACTATTTCTAAAAAACTATAACTATAATTAATTTTTTATCTATTTTTAGAAAATCTATTGTTTTATGTTTGGATAGGAGCAATAAAATAGGACACCCTGCTATCTATCATTGTTGTTCAAACTTGTCTCTCTTGTCCTGTGTTGATTTTGAAGATTGTTCTATAATTATCACTATTTGTTTGGTCTATTCTACCTAGTTTGAAGTCTTGTTGTTGTTCTATGTGTTTTGAAAGCTAATTTTTGAATAGTTAGAAGCTTTGATCTTTATTAAAAAAAAACCCTATTTATTTCCCTCTCTTTTGAGGGTAGGAATGAAAACCCTGAGATGACTATCGTTAGAAGAAATAGTCCTGCAAGTGTGTTATGCTACAATAATACATGATATAATAATGATAATTGATAAGATATCTCAAAAAATTTCATGGTTTGTATGAGAGACTATTAGATCAATAGTGGTATGCCTAGATATATATAATGATTTAATAGCATGTGAAATATAATAAAATAGAACTAGAAGTCTTGTTAATTGTTAGTTTTCAAGGAGGGATGGAGCATGATGTCCATCATGGCATCTAAGAATGTAAGAGAATGCATGATGTGGATCATGGAATTGTAAATAATTAAAAATAAATCAAGCAACAAGAACACAAGGCAAAAAGCATACAATAGTGTCCAAGGGGCCAAAAAAATGAGGTACATGGTCACATGTCACTCAAAACAGGAATCAAGCATACAAGGCATGTTCAAATGCCACATACACATAAAATTAAAACTAGCAAGGTTGGCACAATGGCCACAGGTACACAAAAGATTAAAAGCAAAGGACATTGGTAAATGTCATAAGGCACACATAAGAATGGAAGTAAAGGATATTGGAAAATGTCTTAAGGCACATACAAGAGATAAAATAGGAACTAATAAATGCAATCACATCTACCTACCCAAATCAAGAAAAGAAGGCATGCAAATGCTAGAAAATACAATCACATCTAACTAATCAAAGCAAGAAGTGAAAGTATGAAAGACATGGAGCAAAATAATAGGTATATGTTAATAAATATTCAAGTTATATATACTAGTAATTGTTGATAGACTAATATATATAAGCTAGTAAGTAATGTATATCAACATGATAAATAGAGTGTGTGGTGTACGCATGACATAACCTAGATGGTTTAGTCATGTAGAAGACTCGCCCAGTTGGTAGATAAATCGATGTATGTCTTGAATGTAGAAGTAATATTCCCCCTCAATGGGTAGAGTGAATTAATCATGGATTTTGAAGTCATTTCACACACTCAAAGATGATCATGTGAATCATGGCAATGTAGATAAATTGACAAACAATAACATATAATAGAAAAATGTAAGTCTATAATGGTATTATAAATATAAAGCATAGATTATGTATATAATTTAAATTTTTTTGGTATTTTGAGTTTATTTGATTATTTTTATATTTTGAACATTTTTGTATTCTAAAATTTTGTATTATTTTTGGTATTTTTAAAATAATCTATGTACAAGAAGGTTGAGAAAATAGGTACAACTAACTGAAAGGAAACTATCTAAAATAAATACAAATAAGAAATGATATTAATTTATGAGTATAATAAGAGGTTCCATATCATGGTTTCCTACATAAAATAAAGGAATTATGCATGACTATGAAGCATGAGGGAATGGCTATGAATATGACTAAATTTGTAGATTCATTATTTGTATCTTGGAAATCATAATAACCTATGTTTTTACACTCATAATTATCATCATGATTTTTTAAGTTGATCCTCATTTTGGAGAGGTATATTTTCATCTTGTTCATTTTTACCTATGCTTGTGGTATTTTTTCTTGATCTGATTTTGCTTTTTTATCATTTTGTTGTTCTGAGTTATGCTTTGGTAACCACTTCTGTATTGTTTCTAAATTTGACCCTTTGTGATTGTGCTCTTGTGTCAATATGAATTTATTTATTAATTTAACTTGTATAGGGGCCTCATTAGAAATTATTTATTGTATATTTTTTTTCAATGCCAAACATGAATTTGTGTGATGACGATGCATTCTACAATATGCATAATAATATTTAGATCTTCTCACTGGATGGAAAGGAAGTAGTTTGATCAACTTAGATTTAATAATTTCCCTTAGTACCTCACTTAAAATTTTATTTTATAGTTGAATGATTTTTGAATCAATAGTTGTAGAGCTACTTTGTTGTTATTTCTTGTTTTGATATGTAACATTGCTTGCAACCAATTGACTGGGTGAAGGTGCATGTACATGATTGACATTAGGGTTTTTTTGAGTCTTTTGTATTATAATTTGATTTTCCAATGTTTTTATATTTTAATGTAATATCTGTATTCGTGTTTTTAAATTTGAAATTAACTTGTTCATACTAGTGATTTGATCCCTTAGAGTCTCACAAGTTCAAACCCTAGCTGCTTCTGATTGAACATATAAAGACATATGTTAAAGAGGTTTTGAAGAAGATATAGGTTGAATGTATGCATTAGGAACAATAATATGGGAGACCTCACCTTTTGGAGGGGTGATAATATGGACCTGGTTAGAGGGAAAGTAGTTATCACCCTCTTGGGGGAGAGGAGGAGAAGGAAATTCTTTCCTGTGCATAAGATATGACATTGAAACTTGATAAGTGGTTGTTAGCTTATGAAATAGATCCTCTAGGTATGTATGTATTTTATTCTTAGTTGAATTGCACATAATAAATATATAGCATGCTAAATAAGTAATGAAACCTTGTATTAAGGAAAGGTAAGCATTTCTTTAAAGGAAAGGGATATGAACATGTTTGGAAGTACATTTCTTAATGTCATCCCATATTATAAAAAGTGAGCATGAAAGAGAAAGAGTGAATCTTTCTAGTAACATATGGTAAAATTCATCGTTCATGTACATTATAGGACCAAGTATGGACTCATTATTTGTAAGAAATGTGTTGAAATAAGTACGATCCATTTTTGATTTTATATGTGAAATCTAATTTAAGCGTAAGGTGATACCTCAAGTAGAAAATGGGAGATAGGGTTTGAAAGAAAATTATTTTCAAAATTACTATAGAAATTTTGAAAAATTAAATGTGCAATTTTGATTTAAATATGCAAGAAAAATTAGAAAAATACTAAAAAATTACTAGGACCTAGTATAGGCAACTAGGGTTTGAATGAAATTATTGTTGAAATTGATAAGGTCAATTTTAAAAATGAAATGTGAATTTATTATTAAAATATGTAGGAAAAAATTATAAAAATACTAGGAAAAAACTAGAACCTATTATAGGAAACTAGCATTTGAATGAAATTATTGTTAAAATTACTAAGGTAAAATTAAAAATTTAATTTGAAATCTTGATTTAAATATGTAAGAAAAAAAAAAAAATTATTGGAAAAACACTGGGACCTAGTATAGGCAACTAGGGTTTGAATGAAATAATTTTTAAAATTACTAAGACAAATTTTAAAAATTAAATGTGAATTTATTATTTAAATATGTAAGAAAAAAATAAAAAAATACTAGAAAAATACCAGGACCTAGTATAAGTAACTAAGGTTTGAATGATATTATTTTCAAAAAAATTACTAAGGAAAATTTATTAAAAAAAAAAAAAAAAAAAAGTGATTTATATATGTAGGAAAAAATTAGAAAAATAGTGAAAAAAATACTAGGACCTAGTATAGGCAACTAGGGTTTGAATGAAATTATTTTTGAAATTACTAAGGTAAAATAAAAAATTAAATGTGAATTTATGATTTAAATATGCAATAAAAAATTAAAAAAGTACTAGAATAATTACCAAGGAATTTACCCTAGGGTTTTTATGGATTTTATGTGAAAATGAAGAAAGTTGGGTTCACCAAATGATTTTATAATTTTTGGAATATTGGAGTCTTTTTCCTAATTTAGTTAAGGGTCTAGAATAAATAAATCAGTAAATAATATTGAAATAATTTAAATACTAATTTTTATAATTTATTTTTATTTTTAACCTTTCTATAAATAACAATAAATATGGAAAAAATAAGACTTGCCTCAAAAAAAATTGAAATGACTATTGTAGGATATGATATTGGTTACAAAATATTGGGATAGTGTCACAAATCAGGATCTAGCTTTCATTTTGTGAAAGGATAGGACCATAAAAATAGGACACCCTAAATTTTGGTACTATTATCCTCTTCTACTACTATTGTTCAAACTACTCATAGAGACCTAAGTTTTATGGGATTTATTCGATATCCCTGTATGAGGCTACCTATGAAATATTGACTATTTAAAGTCTAAAAAACTCCTTATAGAGTTGATTTAATCTTCAAATGCTCAACATCATTTTTATTTGATAAAAATTGAGAAATAAGGGGGGTTAGTGTGTGTAAGATGCACTGAAAATGTATCTACACCCCTTGTATGGGCACGCTACCTATATGGCAATACTTTGAAGAGGGATCAAGCCATATAAGTTCTCCCACTTAATATGCTTTGTACAATAGTGTAATGAAGATGAAAAAATGCTAAATTTGATGTGCTTGAGGTAGTTATGGATTGGTTTGAATATTTGGATATGCTTGTAGCTATATTAGATGCTTGTATGCAGAGAATATGGAACTTTACCTCAGTGGTTTTGGTTGTATTCTTGCTTGTTTTCTAACACTTTCCAACCTCCTTATAAATGAAATTTTAATGGGATTTTATGGATATATATTGGTCATGCATCATATTTATTCATGCTTGGATGATAAGATGAAGGATAGGAACTGAAAGGAAATGATCATTAGATCTAAATATATAACTACATAAGAGCATCAAAATAAGATGCCCTAGGGTCTGACATTATAGTCCAAGTTGGGCAATCCTATCCTATAGGTGTGGGACCTAAGAGGATGGAATTAGCATGGGAAATGCATCTTCGTTGAGCTACAGTCAGGTTTTAGAAGTCTATGGATGATTGAGAATAAGAAAAAAAGGTGTCTATAAGGGTCATGAGAGGATGCAAGAGGGATTTATGGGTTGGGTGTCACAAGCCACACTCAAGCTATCAATTTTGACATTTTATATGACTACAACATAGATACATGGAATGGAAGATGTAGATTTTAAATTTTAGCATTGAATCAAGTCTATCCATAATGGATGTGTTTTCACCTATCTTACAAACAATAAAACTTATAAATATTATAAAGCAACATAACCAAATTATGGATGTAGCTAACATCATTATAATTTTCAATCTACTATAGAACCTATTTTATAAATATTACCACTAAAGTAGTTATTTACACATGGAACTGGTGAACCAATCAAATTTAATTAAAAATATAGTGTTATAGATGGCTCAAGTAAGAAAAAAGATAATAAACAACACACAAGAAGATATGATATTAGATATTCCATTTGTAATCAATTTAGAAGATTCAAATCATATTTTCATGGAATAATAATAATAATAATAATAATAATAATAATAATAATAATAATAATAATAATAATAATAATAATAATAATAATAATAATAATAATAATAATAATAATAATAATAATAATAATAATGGTGATGGTGATGGTGATGGTGATGGTGATGGTGATGGTGATGGTGATGGTGATGGTGATGATGATGATGATGACGATGATGATGATGATGATGATGACGATGACGATGACGATGACGATGATGATGACGATGACAATGACGATGATGATGACGATGATGATGATGACGTTGACGATGACGATGATGATGATGATGATGATGATGACGATGACGATGACGATGATGATGACGATGAGGATGATGATGACGATGATGATGATGATGATGATGATGATGATGATGATGATGATGATGATGATGATGATGATGATGACAATGATGATGATGATGATGATGACATCATAGAAAATTTAGATAAGTATATGTCTCATCTAAATTTTACATTGATTAGTATAAGAAAATGTAAAGATGATTCAAAGCTATTAAAAACTACTAAATGGATAAGATAAAGGCATAACTTCTAGATATTTATAAGGATAGAAATGAAAAAAAAAACCCATTAGTATACAATAACATATTTTAATGATAAGTGTTATACTATTGATATTTTACTAACCCCACAAAATTGGGTAAGTTACCCTAAATTTATATAATGGGTTATCTAGGGTTAAGGGGTATTATATTAGATTTTATACAAGGATGGTAAGCTAATATAATGATAAATCCAATTAATACAAACTCTAATAAATAATATTATAAAGTTATAAAACTAATATTACTATAAATAATAAAGTATAAATATTGATATATATTAAAATAAAGGTGAATAATTGATACTTGGTTGGTTTATTATGATCATGTAGGTCTCATAAGTAAAAAAATACAAGTAGACTAAAATATAAAACTTAAACATTAATCATATTTTTTGAATATTATTTCTATGGCCTTGGACACATGCATCAAATTTGAATATTTACATCCCCACGAATGTCTGACTACGATGCAAGTGTCTAGTACAAGATGATGACTAGATCTAGATGTGAATAACTAGAGTATTCTATGTTTTAAATCAATTTATTTTTTATGTATGAAAATAAAACACATATTATATCTCTCTTTATCAAATACTCAAACCTTAGAATCATCACCCTTGGTGTGACTATGGGAAAAATGGATTAGTGGGCTCATGGTGTCAATTTGCCCCAAAGACCCCTCTATTAATAGTTTCTTCATATCTTTACAATACTTAAAAGAGGGACTCATAATTATGTATTTTTATCATACATGTTAGATTGTGTGTGTATCAAGATGGAACATGTGATAAGAAATGGTATGTAGTGACCTAGATTATAACATGGAAAATATGGTTCATAGACTACTCTTTAAAATGATTTAGACATGTGGTAATAGTGATGATATGAATGATATATAAATAGGGGAAAATGTATATTTTATCACTTGAAATATTGATTTAGTGCTTCTTGGTATGTATCCTTATGAGTTTTATATATTTTCTAGGAGAGAAATGAATAAGGATTTATATTTTATATATAACAATCCATTTTATAGATATATCATAATAAAGAACTTATTACAACCTTAAGAATACACTTCATTTTTAAATTATCTGAATTTTGGGCATTGGACACTTTGTAGGAAAGTTGGACACTTGAATCAATGTAGGTGTTTGTCTAGGATACAAGTTTCTAGGAATCTATAAACGTTTTAAAGGTATATAACTAGTAGTGAAGGAGAATAATTATGTTTAGATCTTATTGAAAAGTATATAAAGTCTAGTCATCAAAATAAAAGTGTTACAACTAATAGATAATAAAATTAGGCATAAAGAGACATGCAACATGAGATTTTTGGCATCAAGTAGGTCTATAACTGAAACATATAACAATGATGGATATTTTCTAATTGTATGATACTAGATTACTATATAAATCACATTTTAGTATCTACATAGTGTCCCCCTTTAATATAGTAATGAAATTTATAGTTAAAAGGAAATAAATGCATACTTAGGTGTGTATAACACAACTTACATGAGCCCAAATTGAGTGTTTTTTTTGTGACTAATCTAGAACCAAGATTATGTTATAGTACATAATTAGTTTATAAATATGAGATTGAAATAATTTTAAATTATTTGAATTAGAAATATTAAGGTTAGGATTAGACTTCTGTGTTGATATAACCATCTTGCATTTTTGAATTTTTTTTGAAAGGATGCCTCACCATGAAGCATTAAATTTGAGACTAAGATAAATGTGTACTTAAAATCCATATATATAGAGATACTAGAGGACAAATGATATTGATGTAACAGTGAGTTGAAAATTTCCATTGAGATTATTTCATGTCAATCATGAAACCGAAATATGTGCATGATCTAGTGAGTGTGAGTGATTTAATCAACCCACAACATATATCTAGTAAGGGTCAATGATTTAATCAAATATACCTATAAGTATATTAAATTTATATGATTTAATAAATTCTTACTTATAATGTTTGTAATATTGAGTGATTTAATAAAATCAACCTTCTAAAATTAGACCAACTAATGTAGTGGATTGGCTCAATAAAATTCCATAAAACTCCAACTTGTCTGTAATAGTATTAGAAATATAAAAATGATTTGATTTTGAAATTTTATGTTCCCTTTGCATGGTATATGCACCTCATATATTTATCAAGCTGAAACCAAGGTATAGTAATAATCTAAATTTATATAATGTTTCCACAAATGTGTATTTGAATCATATATCATGAAATGTAGTGAATCTATAATATTTTAAATTATGTAAAACATGTTTCAATAACATGCCTCACTATAATATTGAGAATATGAGAAATGGTATAAATGTGGAGAACATGCTTCCATAGCATGCCCCCACTTTAATATAGATAATTTGATGATTGGTGTAAATGTGGTGAACATGTTTCCATAATATGTCCCCACTCTAATATAACAACTTTACAAAAGTATGGAAGCCATGAATCTATGACATGATCCAATTGATATGCCCCCCCACATTTTGAGGTGAGGGGAAATAGAATCTAGTCGTTATCCTACCTAAAAAGGATAAGATAATTATATAAATTGTGCATGGATTACATAACATATATGTGTAACATGTCTAGGTTGATATAATAGTTAGGCACATAGTTATGTGATCACATCAAGTCATAAGGTACAGTATTTATATCATGAAAATGTTTATATATTAATATTATAAGATTATCAAGCAATCAAACACATACACAAGAGAAATCAAAATTAAAGCAACATGAAATGGTCCAAGGTGACCTCATATAATGGGAATGTTAAAATGCCACAAAATTGAGGGGATGTGACTTAGTAAAATGTCAACAAATCATAGTATGACACATTAAAATGTCCACATACAACAAGCCATGACATGTTAAAATGTAAAAATAGGCAAGCATATGAATAATGGCCATAATAAATGGAACATATTCAAATGTTCAAAATAGGCAATACAATGCAAGAAAATAATAAGGAAAATACACAACCAACATGAATATAGTGTACTAATTACTAAACATATGTGACTCTAAGAAATGTGAAGTAAATAAAGTATCAAGTACACTATGAAAGGTATACACGTGGATATAAGCATGTGTAAGGATATGCAAGCTTAAAAATTATAGTGGCAAGTGATCATATAATAATGTAACTTGAGCATATCATGATCAAAGAAGAAGATGCCTGAAACATACTTAGGATGTGAGTAGAGGGCAATACCTAAAAATTTATGTGCATATATATTGTACTTAAGTATACCTATATCAAACTAAAATGAAGCATGAAACACATATATATTAAAATGAATGATATGTTATCTATTAACATGGAGAAAACAACATATGTATAAAAAATGGTATAACTAGGAACATGTTGAATTTTTTTGGTGTTTTTGAATTTTTTGAATGATTTTGGTATTTTTTGGATTATTTTATTAGTAAAATTATAAAAATTATCTCATATAAGGGATACTGATCTATAGGTTTTATAAACACTATATATGTTATAAAATTGGTGCTAATTTTAAGGAGCATGTATATGTGTAATACCTAGTGTTGTAGGATTTGTAATACTTTGTGTATGTGTCACAAGAAATCATGTCTCAAAATAGGTAATATGATAATTTGGGGTTCAGTTAACCCATTATTTTATACTCTATATTGTATCTAAAGTAAAAATAATAGAAACATTTTTGTTGCTCTAGATAACTGAGTATGATGTGTAGTAGTAGGTGAATATTCCATAGACTCCATTATGTACTATTTATGCAATGGTATCAAAAGTATGGGTCACCTAAGAAATAGAATTTCCTATTTCTTACCCTTTCATAGATATTTTTCCTTGGTATGTTTGATAAAAAATTGTCTTGAGATAAATTATTTTTGTTCATGTTGATGTTCATATGAAATTATAAGAATTATGACTACTCTATTGGTATGAATGTAATTAATACACTCATGCACTATGTAAATTACCATGTGGAGTTTATGTATGCAAGGTAATATAAATAAAATATGAAATACTCATGTGCATGGTATAACTGATAAGGTTGTAAGCACATGCACTAGGCCAACCTATAAAGGTAGGTCAATCTTGCCAATAACTTGTTATGAGGTCGAATCAAATGCTTTGACTACTTTTTTTGAAGGGTGTAAATCATCATGTGTATAACCAAAATGTGTAAGTAATGTCATGGTGAAAATATTTTTTATAACACCATTATCAGTCATCACACTATGAATAGGTTGGTGAACAAGGTATGCTGGAATGAATAAAGAATGAAGATCTGAGTCATCATCCACAATATAACTTTCATCAAATGTAATAGAGGGTAATTGAATCATAGGAGGTGATACCAAGTATAACTAAAAGTAATCCCATATAATTGGTTCCCATAATGTAGTGCATGATGTGCATTATAAGCCATTTTCACTTCTTTATTTTTCTATGAATGATATTGTAATCGGTCACTAAATATGTATTTTATAGAACATTTAATTATAAGTGGGCCTAGTTGACACTTAGCCTAAGTACTAAGTAAATAAATAATAATATAATATTTATTACCATGATGTGGAAAGCCCATGATAATAATTAATAAAATTATAATTATTTTATTATTAGCAAATTTCAATTAAATCATTTTATCAGGATGGATGGACCTATTACTTTTACATTGGTCACCTCTCTATGTTTTAATTATAAATAGGATTTTACCCCTATTGTAAAACTAACCCATGAATATGAAATTATTAATCAGATTTAATCTTGAATATTTTTGTGAAATTTTGTCTGAGAAGTGAGAGGTTAAAGAATTGTGTTGGGTACAAAGTTAAGTTTATCAATTATTTGAATAATAATCATTGGTGGGTTTTTTTTAACCTCTTTGAGGTTTTCTCACAGTAAATTACTATGTTGTCTACACTTATCTATGTTCATTTATTCCATTATACTTCACTATAAATTCCTATTCTATATCTTATGTATTAGGTTTTCTATTTTATAATACAATTAGAGCCTGAGGGAGTTTGAATGATTGGCAAGCCTATTGATACATTGGAAGATTCCCCAAAAAGCAACCTATATTCAAATTGGTGAATTTTTTATCATATTTTTAAAATCTTATATGGCACTAGCATGCTATTTATTTGGCATGTGTGAACTATAAATAAGTAAAAGATCATTTTCCCTTAGAAAAACTCATTTTTGGTTATGCTAAAAGCTTATTTTTGGTCATTATAAGGCAGTTTGGAGCATTATATGGCCTAATTTGGCCTCTTTTAGATTGTGGAAACTTGAATGTTGCCTCTTTAGTGCCACTTTTCTACTTGTATGACTTCGTAGTAATGGAAAAATTTAAAAATCAATTTTTTGGTATGAAATTTGAGTTCTAAAGGTTTTATCTACTTAGTTTTAAGGATTGAAGTCTGCATACAAAGATTCAAGGCTTGAGAAGGTCATTCCAAGCCCACAAATTTTTTTATCTCTCTCCTATTTGGATGATATTATATGTCCTAGGAGAATAGTGCATCAAATTCTCAACAAAAAATTTTATTTTGAGTGTCTAGCTATTTTTATCAAGGAAATGCTAAAAGGTTGCCAAAGTTTTAAGCAAAATTGAGGTCTAAAGACTGATATATGAGTAGTTGAAACTCTACAGGAGTGTCATTCTTCTATATAGAGCATGCCACAAATAATATCATGTTTTATATAGTTGAGTGAAATATTTTTAAAATAATTTATTTGTTATAAAGGTAGATTACATTCAACATGGAAGGGGTCCAACTTTAGTGTTCGTGATTTACCAAAAGTAAAAAAGAACCTTTAATTTGTTTTTTTACTAGTTAAAAATCACATACACCATTTATATATTTAATTATATATATTTTTTATTATTAAAAACTAGAGAAAAAAAGGTTCAATTATAGATTAGTACATGTAAAATTTCAAGAAATCTCTTAGATGGGTTGGTGGAAGTGATTTTGTTAAAAACATGTAATAAGGAGGTATTGTGATCAAATATCACCCAAAAAAAACTATTTTATTTTATTTTGAATTGTATTTTTGGTTTTCATGTTATATTTTATGCATTCAAAATATTATTTGATCTATTGACCTTGCTTTGACATATGACCTAATCTAAACCTAGTTGAGCATAGTCACATAACTAGTCGATATATAGGTTTTGGCACCCTCTAGACACATTAATGTGATCTATTTTGTGTTTTTAAACCTCCTATTATTAATTTTACAAATTTTTAATAATAATATCTAGGTGGTTGTTCTAAGTATGGCTCTTTTGAGACCTAATTTAGTATAACTCTAATTCAAATTTTTACATTATTTGGAATCTAAATTATGTAATTAAGGATATTTCTATGTGTGATTGACTTTATTTTGTAAAATAGTTCAAAAAATCATTATAAAGTTTTTTTAAAAAACTGTGCTTATATTAGTGTATTTTTTGCAATATTTGTGACACCTTATTGTGTCATAATCTTTTGAAAATTTATTGATTTGTTTAGTAGTAAATTTAATAGTTATTATGTGCTTACACTTAATGTTTTTTTAATTTTCAAATAAAGTTAAAATTTACACTAAAAAGGATTCATTTTAAGCTTTTTTTTACTATTGTTCTTAAAGGAAAGCTATCGCTTTGCCTAATTTTATCTTAGAGAACTCACAAATGCTTAATAAAAATAATTATAATATTTGAAAAAATCATATTAAAGCACAACTCATGGTTTAAAAGCTATTTAATATTGTCATTGGGACTAAAAATACATATTTGGACAACATGTGACCCTTAATCTTACCAATGCATTTCAACATAAATCACATGAAGCTATGCCCATTATATTGTAGAGTGTTAAATATGAATTACTTCTCCACATTGGTAATAATGAGTCTTGTCATGATGATTAAAAACTCCTTGAATCCATGCATGATGGAACTCATATCTCAAAAATTATTAATTTAATCCTTGAATTGCTAACTATACCTATGAAAGGTGATGAAAAGGTTTTGAATTTTCTTGTTAAAATTATGAGCATTAAATCTCAATTGGATAGTTGTAACTGTAACTTAATTCAAGATAAATTGATTTATTTTATCATTCAATTTAATTTTAAATAAAAATTTCTAAAATTCATTTCAATTTTGAATTCTAAGTATCAAAGTGATATCCCTAATCTTACCACTTTATTATCTCTCCTAATTCAAGAAGAGCAAGTTATGACCAATATTTATTCAAAAGAGAATGCCACTCAAGCACTTCTAACCTTAAATAATATTAATGAAAAAATTAATAATAATAAATCTAACCCTTATTTTGATTTTGGCTCAACTAAATACAGTAACAAGAAAATTGTAAGTTATGTGGTAAGTCTAGTCAAAGAAAAGAAACATGTAATAAAAATAAAGATATATTTAATAATAAAACATATAAAAATAAAAAAGGGAAGAAATGTAATCAAAACAAGTAAAAAAATTAAAATATTGATCAGGATAACAATCACAATAATAATGTTATTACTTTATAGCCTATTTTATTTGCTTTAGATGAAAATGAATTAATTTTAGATAATGGTGAATTGAACCATAGGACTTTACCATCTAATATTATGTGTGAATATATATATATATATATATGAAAAAAAAAATTATTTAGGAGATAATTCTTTTTTAGAAGAAACTAGTGGAAGGAAAGATTAAATTTTCAAATGTTGTTATTAATGATGTTTTCTATGTACCAAAACATAAAAATAACGTGTTATCTTATTCACAACTTACTAATGATAATTTTATTTTAACATTAATTAAAAATATTTGGTCCATTATAACCCAATGTAGGGATTTTATTATTTAATGTGTTGCAAATAATGGTTTATACATTTTCTCTCATTCTTTTGCATGTTTTCTTTCATCACATAATAAGAATGAATCTCAATTATGGCATGAAAGATTATGACATGTTAATTTTATAATTTTAGATGGTATGTCTACTAAAATATTGTTTTTGTACTTACTTCTATACATTATCATCTTGAGACTTGTCAGGGTTACTTATGTGGTAAGAAATATACTAACCCCTTTCACAAGAATCATGATGTGAAGTCATCACATCCTTTAAAATTGATTCATAGTATTGTTATAGGAACTCTTGAAGTTGTATATCTTAATGGTTATTTTTATATTATTAATTTTATTGATTATTATATTATAATTATCTAGTCATTTTTCATTAAAAATAAATATGATGTGTTGTCTAAATTCAAGGAATTTAAAGCTAGTGTGGAAAATATATTTGGTTTTTCTATTAAGATATTAACAATTCATAATGGTAGAGAATATGTTCGTAAATTGTTTAAATATTTTCAAATTAATTCTAGTATTCAAATAGAATTACAAATTTCCTATTTGTATTATGAAAATGTTATTGTTGAAAGGAATATTCACACCATCATTGATATTGCTATAATAACATTGCATTCTACAAATGTTCCTCCTAGTTATTATAGGCCGAAGCCATGAATATAATTGTGCATATTATAAATAGAATCCCTACTTAACATTTGTATTTTTATATATCAAAAATATATGTATGCTCATATAATGTTATTTGATTTGATAAAAAACATTTTGTCTTTAATCTAGTGATACTAACTATATTGATAGTGTCTCATTTACATTGTATTTTTTAGTAAAATGATTTAGTTTGACTCTTTGAAAAATTATTACAATTATATTGTAATGGATTTATTTATCTTAGATGAAAAAATAAATAAAATATATAGATACTATGTTTATTTTCAATTCTTATGAGTTAGGATGGAAATACATTATATGTATAACATCATGCTTAATTGGATAAAATGATCATGTTTACTTATTGCATTTGGTAAAAAGATCATGCACAGTAAGTTTGGATCTTTTGTTTTTTAATAATTTCATTCAATTAGAGGGGTAATTACATGTTAATATGCCTAGATACTCTAATTTGATTATTTTATCATTTGATTGTTTATGCTAACATTATGATATGATTCATTTTATAATAAGATATGTTATGAAATACAATGTGTAAATGGAGTTTTTATTATTAGATATTCATCATTTACTATACTAAGCATTATATTCCTATATATTTGAACTTTTTTGTTTCAGTCTCATATCAGTTTGATTGGATGATGGAATTTCATGCTAAAATTATCCATATTTGATGTATGAGAGGTTATACCTAAATATTTTATTGAATCATATTAAACTTACAAAGTTTTAATAAAACTCAAATGATAAAATGATATTTTACTAATAAGATATCTAATATGAAAAAATTAATATAATATTATTAGTAAACTATTATATGTGCATCACATGATAGTTTTGTATGCTCATATTATCAATATTGGAGATGTAAAATAATGAATTGCATGCAATAATTTATGTTTTTTCACTAACATTGTAATCAAAGTAGTGAACTTGTTTGCCTAAAAAATGACTTGATTTTTTTAATGTGTTTTAACATAGAAAAACACATGTCATATTTTTATGTATGTGGTTGTTGTAATGTTAACCATAATCTGCTATCATGCATCTATTTGGATATGTGTTTATGTTGTATGTAGGTGTGTAGCACCAATGAACTAAACATATTAAATTTCATGTATAATTTATCCAATAGTAAGTACTCAATGGTGATATTGATATGAAGTTTTGCCTTATGGACGAACAAGTGGTAGATTTATTCATAAAACCACTTGCTTATACCAAGTTTTATCAATTTTATGCATTGTTGTGCCACTCAGATTTTTCATTGAGGGGCAGTGTGAATGATAATTCCACTTTCTAGTGACCATATATTGCTTCTTATTCTCTATACTTTTTTTTATCAATTAAAGATCATTGTAAACTTAATATGGAGGTTATGTAATTGTAAACTTCATGTGGAATTTTTAATTTTTTACCCAATATAGAAAATCACACTCTGTAATGGAGATCATTATGTTATAAAAGGATCCAAATATGCTTAGATGATTATTCAAGAGAAACTGTGAGATGCAGTCTCAAAATAATGCTAGCCTAAACTTATTTTCAATTATTTTATGAATTATAATTCCTTGTGTTTCAAAAGGTGATGTTTGGAGTGAGATTTTAAATCCTCAAATTGTGTACATAGTATAATTCATTTTTTGATGTGACTATGACATTTATCCCCACTTAGAATTAAGGGGGAGTATTACACCATTTAATTCTAAGTGTCCATAATTGATCCTTAGCCTTGGTATTAATTAAATAAATAGTTTTAGAGTATTTATTACCATGAGGTGAAAACCTTCTGATAATAAATAATAGAGTTATAATTATTTAATTATTACCAAATTTTAATTAAATTATTTTACTATGGTGAATGGATCCATTACTTTTACATCAGTCACCTCCCTTGGTTTTTCATTATAAATAGGGTTTTACCTATATTGTGAAACCAACCCATGAATATGAAATTATTAATCATATTAAATTTCAAAGAGTTTTTTAAAATTTTGTTTGATAATAAGTTAGAGCCTGAAGAAATGTATTGGGTATAGAGTTAAATTTCAAAATGATTTGAATAATCATCATTGGTGGGTTTTTTAACTCTTTGAGCTTTTCCCATGGTAAATTACTATGTTTTGTAAATTTATCTTTTTTCATTTATTCCATTATGCTTTGCTATCAATTCCTCCTCTATATCATGTGCATTAGATTATCTATTTTATTGTTAATTTGGTTATGATGGTCACCGGTTTATGACCCTAAATCTTTATGAGGGTCATCAAATTTAAGATGTTGGTTATCAATAGGATCTTGGATTTTATTATTCATTATATAACATCAGTTAGTAGAATGTTTAGGGTCTTATCAGTAGTCAAAATATAGAGGTATACTCATATAAACATCTATCGGATATGGGAGAGATATGAGATGAAAATCGATAAGATTATTGAGTAGAGAATTTGGATACTCAGTTAATTATGTAAATTATATTCTTCATGTATTAGATAATACAAGTTAATTTGGTTATTGTGACACTACATTAATAGTTTTAGCTATTTCATGTTTGGGTTTTGTAGGTTTGGCCTTGTATCTTGGTTTGATATGAAACTTGATACTATATGTAGTCAATGTGCTTGATACCTAATTAAGCTTGTTCAATGATATAAGTTTCATTTTACAATCTCACACAATATAGAATAAGTAATCAAATCATTTTAATAATTTTAAAATAATGGACTCATGTAATGTGTTACAAGAAATTTTTTCTTGAGTACGTATTTAACCTATTTATATTCCATTTGATTTGTCATTTTGGCCACATTTTCTTAGACTTGACGACATATCCATTGATAGGTTCATTGATTCCTTATTATTATTATTTTTTTTAATTTTGGAATCTGATACCTTTTTCATAATGTTGATAGAGAATTGTGTCAAAAAATGATCATCAATATATTTGAATTATTTTATGGATTAAATTGGTAAATCATAAAACCACCTTAGAGTATAGTTCTTAAAGTTCTCTGGAAATAGTTTAGTCAAAATTTGATCATTAGAGGCATGATCAAGTCATTCTACATAGAAATATCATAGATGTTAATTATTTCAATTTACATCACATTACGCCAAATTAGGTGAAAAAAATATTGGAAAGGGGTAGAAATATATTTCATGTTTAAGAGGGTCATACAACACCTCTTGTGAATTAATAAGATAAGGTGATTCATAGAATTTTTTTCAATATTTTTAACTTTAGATTGAAAAATTTATATATTTTGGATAAGATATTGCACATTTTTGTCACTAAGATTTGAGTTTTGAGAAGTCACAAAAGGAGGTGTACCCATAGTTTAAGTTAATATAGGCATTGAAACTGATAGCTAGGTTTAACTATGAATGTTTCAGACGGAGGATGTAGGAATAATAGGATATGTTTTGGGGAATAATTTTTTAAACACATAGCCTATGCACCCATTAGAAGTGTGAAGATATTATGTACTCAAAGGGAGGTTTATTGATATGGAATCAATTATGGTACAACTAGGGGATTCAACATCACTAAGGGATGGTGACTTAGCCTTTTCATGTTTACTAATTTCATCTCTTGTAACATATAAAAATGCATCCATTAAGTATTTTTTATACTCTAGATGAGAGTCTAAAGGTTATTTTCCTTATATTTGAAAAAATAGTTTTTATTAACATTCTCCATGGCTTATAAATGGAAATTTTAGAATTTAAAAGAGAAATTTCCATTGGTATATGTATAAATCATAATGAGGTATGTTGTGTAGAATTAAAGTAATAATTAAAAATAATATTTTAACATTATAAAAATTATATATTCTAAAACTACATTTCCCCTCTAAATTAATAAAATAATTTGTTTTTAAAAATAAATAAATCTACTTACTTAAACATGTCCATGATGGTAATTTTTTGTATAAATTTAGAAAAAGTCATGTATTGGTCTAGCGTAAGTATGTGTTTTAGGTCTAGATAATCCAAACCTAAAACCATGACTATTTTGGAATGAAACATGTAAAATTAGAAAATGTGGAGCAAATATTGTATGACCTCTACTAAAAGTTGTGTGATTTATGAAGTGCAAAGGATATATGCCATTTCAAACATTATTTTTGAGTTAATTCTCAAATTTTGAATAATGTGAGTAAAATAGTGTACACCCTATGTAGTATAAAGGGTGTATGCCCTTTATAAAAGGACATATTACCTATGTAGTGCCCTATAATTTTATTTGTGTTTGTATTGTTTTTTATTTGGAATATATGTAGTCATATAAACATTTAAGTATATACTTTAAATTTGTTTTACTAAATATAAAAAATTAGGGCCACTCTATGTATTATAAAGAAGATAAAATTTCAAAATCTTTTCTAGTCTATACTTAGTTTTCATAACTTAAATATTGAACATAAGGTGTAAAAATTATAGTAGGTATATAGGTTTATTATATGCATGATATGAGTAATCTATATATCTATCTGGGACATGACACCTTATTTATGGATAGGTACCATATATATATATATATATATATATATATATATATATATATATATATATATATATATATATATATATATATCTGTGTGTGTGGCCAAATAGAGATATAATCACTAGTGATATATAGATATATACGACTGAATAGGACAATGTATTTCACTGTCATTAACCCAAATACTAAACCCTAGACCATGATAGAGGATAGATTATAATGGTTGAGAGGAATGAAAAAATACAAATTATAGGAATCAAATTACCCTCTCTCTCTTTACTCTTTAATCTATACTAGAATGGTGAATCACTGAATAGAATATGAATCAAGATAGTTTCTTTGATATATCAACTCAATAAGGAATTAGAATAAGAATTACCATAGTGTGTAATATGCACTAATGAAATTAATGTTTTTAATCTATTTCTATATATTCATCACAACGCTAGTTTACTTAGGGTTTAAGGTTACACTATAAAGTTGTGTAGGAATCACCAACTAGAATATGCACTACCTTTCTTAGTTTCATATGTTTAAGGTTGATGATTAGGGTAGGCACTTGACACTACCTTGTCTTGGTTATAGCCTTAGTGACACACCCTAGATACCTTGATTTGTTTTGGTACTCAATTATAGAGGGAGTAAAGAGTTATTAGGATTAAAATAATTGGAAATGACTAAAATATTATAATTATTATGATTTAAGATTAGGTATATGTATGTTACTAGTTTAGATAGAGACAGGGAGCTATATACATACATACATACATACATACATACATACATACATACATACATACATACATACATATATATATATATATATTATAATGGTTGAGAGGAATGAAAAAATACAAATTATAGGGATCAAATTACCCTCTCTCTCTTTACTCTTTAATCTATAATAGAATGGTGAATCACTAAATAGAATATGAATCAAGATAGTTGCTTTGATATATCAACTCAATAAAGAATTAGAATAAGAATTACCATAGTGTGTAATATGCACTAATGAAATTAATGTTTTTAATCTATTTCTATATATTCATCACAACTTTAGTTTACTTACAGTTTAAGGTTACACTATAAAGTTGTGTAGGAATCACCAACTAGAATATGCACTACCTTCCTTAGTTTCATATGCTTAAGGTTGATGATTAGGGTAGGCACCTGACACTACCTTGTCTTGGTTATAGCCTTAGTGACACACCCTAGATACCTTGATTTGTTTTGGTACTAAATTATAGAGGGAGTAAAGAGTTATTAGGATTAAAATGATTGGAAATGACTAAAATATTATAATTATTAAGATTTAAGATTAGGTATACATATGTTACTAGTTTAGATAGAGACAGGGAGCTTTATACATACATACATAAATACATACATACATACATACATACACACACACACACACACACACACACACACACACACACACACACACACACACACACACACACACACACACACACATATATATATATATATGGACTAAGGTATGGATTGGTTGAGATAGAGATATGATTGATTGATATAGAACCTATTATAACATGGATGAAACATATATTTAATATGATGGTATGGAGTATGCACGAATGAATCAACATATCTTGACTAATACATCTAATCCTTGGAAAAAATATGAAAAAATCTACATTTATTTATTTATTTTCACCTTTAGATATATGTAATTGAGGACATCTATAATTTATTAAAACAAAGGAAAATAAAATGTTAGGTTGTGGGATGAAATTCCTAGTAATTTTCACACCCCAGTGTTAGTTTAAACCCAAAGATATTCTTTAACAAACAAGGAGGTGGGAGAAATATATAAATGAGTCACTCTAGTAACCCATATATATATATATATATATATATATATATATATATATGGACTAAGGTATGGATTGGTTGAGATAGAGATATGATTGATTGATATAGAACCTATTATAAGATGGATGAAACATATATTTAATATGATGGTATGGAGTATGCACGAATGAATCAACATATCTTGACTAATACATCTAATCCTTGGAAAAAATATGAAAAAATCTACATTTATTTATTTATTTTCACCTTTAGATATATGTAATTGAGGACATCTATAATTTATTAAAACAAAGGAAAATAAAATGTTAGGTTGTGGGATGAAATTCCTAGTAATTTTCACACCCCAGTGTTAGTTTAAACCCAAAGATATTCTTTAACAAACAAGGAGGTGGGAGAAATATATAAATGAGTCACTCTAGTAACCCATATATATATATATATATATATATATATATATATATATATATATATATATATATATATATATGCATACACCTATCTTTATTATAACCTATGCATGTTTAGGTTCATTAAGTAGGGAATGAAAATTACATCTATATTATCTCATGATCTAGGTTTTTTCTATTCCTCAGTGAAAAGAATTGTCATGAAATGGTAATCATAAGTTAGTACTCAATATATATATATATATATATATATATATATATATATATATATATATATATATATATATATAATCTCATGATCTGGGTTTTTCTATTCCTTAATGAAAGGAACGGTCATGAAATGGTAATAATAAGTTAGTACTCTCTCTCTCTCTCTCTCTCTATATATATATATATATATATATATATATATATTGAGTACTAACTTATGATTACCATTTCATGACCATTCCTTTCACTAAGGAATAGAAAAAACCAAGATCATGATATAATATAGATGTAATTATCATTCCCTACTTAATGAACCTAAACATGCATAGGTTATAATAAAGATAAGTAGAGTCCAACATACATGCTACTACATATGATTACACACTCTTCAATCCCCACACAATATTGATTTTTATTTCTTAATTTCCCCATTGATTACATGTTATTTTTATAATTTTACCTATGTCCCCATTCACTTGCTAACGATTCACTCAATAACCCATTATGTTGGTACAATTCCTCTACCCTCATATTCAAGATAGTTTATATTTTTCTATATGTAGGTAGGTTGAATAATTTTGATATAATGAAGAGAATGCCCTTCAGTTGATAAATCACCTCTCCTACCTATCTACATATTCTTATTAGAAAAATGATTTGGATTTAGATCTCTCAGGTTGATAGGGAAATGACATTATAAATTGAATAGGGATTTGAATTTAAAATAAACCTTACCTTTTTCATATATATAGTATATGTTTGCTCTTTCTAGACTATTATTCACATATTATATTCATGGCCTAAGTTGTAATGTTAATGCCATTGTAGGTCATGTTATTATTAGTGTATGTTTTTAATACCCTTATATGGTTAGTTATACACATGTTATGTAGATTGATTAGGTTTCATACTAGGTCATCTAGGAAAATATGGATTAACCTATTTACTAATTTAGGGTTTTTTTGCTTCTCTATAAATGTACCTTTCTTAAAATGATTTGGATAATGATCATAATAAAATATTTGGTTGTCTTCTAATTTTACATTTTTTATTTCACTTCTACAATATGATATCTCACATATATTTTTTATTTGCACACTATAGTGATTTATGCATTTATTTCTATCTAGTCATGATCTTTGGTTATTGCCCAATCTGACATGGTAAAAACACAATTTTGGTAGTTGAGTGCCATAAATTCTATTTTAAAATATTAAGTATTTAAATTTAATGTCACATATGGTATTATATGACCTTTGATATTATAGATTCATATTTCTAATAATTATATCTTATTTTAAGGTCCTTTATTAATCTAAATTCAAAAAAATAAAAAGGGAAAAGGTGTTTCTTATTATTCATCTTTTGACCATAATTTTTTAAGGAAAATGGCATATGCCATTAAATACAGAAGGTATTAAAACCTTAGGATTAGTTGTAAATATGACCTAGCTTCATGAAAATTAATTTTGGCCCCTTTTTTGAATGCTTGAAGAGGTTTTCTTGGAATCCACATAAATTATCATGAATGAGTCTTAAAGAAAATTATTTCTAGGTTTTTTTGAGTTTCTAAGTAAACTTAGTGGGTTATTTCTATTTTTTCTATTGTAATATTATATTTGAATATTTTTTAATTTTTAAGGCTTGGAAAAATTTTACCCATGCATAGACATATGGTATATGTTGACCTTTACTTGGCAATGGATGAATCTTGACCCCTCCCTATCCACTCAATAGATTTAAAATGATCAATGAATATTAAACCTCACTCAAACATACATTAGAACCTAAGGCTTACTTAGATAACCCTAAAAAATTGATCCCTACATACATAGATGTCAAGACACAACCTTGTTTGGAAAAGCACTGAAACTTAAGATCTAGCTAGATAGACATTGGAAACTAAGCCTTGTTCGGACATCCATCAAAACTCAATCCCTACTTAGGCATTCCTTATATTTTATAACTACTCAAACATCATCCATATCATGTCACATGATTGGACATCCCTCAAATTTTTTCAATTGTTTATATGCTAGACACATACTTATATGTACACCATATTATGACCTATAATAAAATACTCACAAGAATCTACCTATTACATGGGCACTCCTTGGTTTTGATCACATTTTGTTTCTATCTCTTTAGGATTACATCATCCTAAGGATTGTTCTATGGTCATATGGTATTTTAGCCTTTAGTCACAGCCAACCCAAGGGGATTAAATTTTGTTTTAAATATAGGTCTAACTTTTTTTCAACCCCAAATTATTTTTCAGAAGGTAAAATTTTTTAAAGAATTTTCAACTCATATTTTTCAAGAGGTTATTTTTTTAGGCATCACTTTTTTGAAAGTGCAAGTTTTTTTGAGCTATGCACATTGGTTTTATAATCAAGGATTGTAAAATTGAACCTATTTGAGTTTTGGGGGAAGGGGTTGTATTTAATTTTTTTTTTCATTATCATTTGAATACGTACTACCTTTATACACCACAAATCAAAATCTGGTTTTGCTTCTCACACACTTCAACTATCAAGAGTGGAAAACCAAAGTAAAATATACTTACAGAGTAAAGTTTTACACTGAATCATGATGGATAAATAAATAAAATGAACATATAATGTAAATAATGTGAATTGGTTTAATATATATGATGAGGCTTATAGTTAATTATGGTTGTCAATTTCTCTCAACTTATTACTTCACATTAAATCTATAAATATTCCTAATGATATTTGGACCATACTATGAAAACTCTTTGGTAAGTAAGATGTAATGAGGGATCATGACTTAGATAAAATAAACTCATTATTTTGAGTCTAGAAATCTCTAACACTATACATGGTTTTTTTTTGTGTAGGCTTTTTTCCCACTATGTGGTTTTACCTACATTCTCTAAGCAACTAGCTTAGATTAATAATAGGTAATTAGAGAAAAGGTAATTTAAGTTATTTTTTTATTCTGAGTTGAGTTAATTACCTTTTTGGTATGACTTAATTACTCACTATATAATGTACCATCCTATGTACTTTTTGGATAATCATGCTAATACAACTTTTTGGTCGTGAAAAATTTATTCTATTTGAGTTGTTTTTCTAATTTCACTACTCTATATATTTTTAGGTTCATAAATTTTATCCTATCCATACCGATCCTTAATTTTGACACAATATAACATGTTATGAGATAATTTTAAAAAGTTGAATGCCATAGCCTTTATTGTGAGATATAACATTCAAACTCATTTAATGTTTTTTCATTTCTTTTGATTTTCAGGGGTTTGTTGGGATTCTAAAAAATCCATGTAAATCATTACCTTTAGAGTCTCCACATGAAAAATGGATAATGTCATTGAATTTATAATGTGTTAAACCCCTAGAATTGGCTGTAAACATGACCTAGTTCTATGATAGTCAATTTTTGAACATTTTTAAAAATCTAAAGAAAATGTAGATCTGATGACATTGAGGAAAAATCATTTAAAGGGTATTTTTGGTTTGTCCAATAACCTAAGTATGTCCTTTATATTTTTTTAGAATCCATACTGAATATATATATATATATATATATATATATATATATATATATATATATATATATATATATATATATATATATATATGAGGGTTTTTCATCTTTAATAAATTGTCTACCCTTGCAAGCACATTGGTAGATATCTTCCCTTCTAAAGACATTTTCACTATTTATGGAAATTTTTGTAGTTGATCATAATCATTTGAAAATAAAACTTGAGTGCTAAGATTGTTACCTAAGACCACCCATTGATATCTTAGCCCTAGACCTATCATATAGCCTATTTAGACACATATATAGCCTTTGTGTAGGCCACACACATCACTAAACATCTCTAAAGTAGTTTCATACCTTCACTTCAACAACATAAACCATAGTGCATCAAAATTTACCACTTGCACACTGGCACCTCAATTTGGACAATAGTGCCAATGGTGTTAGTGTCGTAGTCTAGGGACTATTATCTTTTTCCTACATTTTGTTACCAACAGTTATATTTTAAAATAAAAAACCATCTAGGGTCAACCTAGACTTCTTTTAAAACCCACACAAACACTAGAATAGTATATATACATGTTATTTAGTCTTTTATCTATTAGATAGAAATAGAATGCAAATTACATAAACAAACTAAAGACAAGTTGTGCATAATCAAAATTATCAATCCTTATTCTACCCTACTTTTACACATAACCATATACATTATTCCTAAGCTCAAATTACTTAGATTTAAAATCTCAAGAACACTCAAATCACTAACAAAAACATTCATACTATCTTCACTTGCACTTAAACCAAAACTTAGGTGTAAAAAACTACATTGAGATTGATCCCTCCTTAGAATATTGGTATATAGGAAAATCTTATCACATTAGGGTGTTGAAGATATCCAGCGTACCTCACTAACATCACATTTTTCAACTTGTGCCAACCAAATTCCATAACAATATGGATTTTTAGGATTTACATACAAAATCAATCAAAATAGGATCTAGAACTTTGGCACATAGGAACAAGCTTGGCAGACTCATGCACATGTATGTCAAGAAGATTATAATAGTTATACATAAAGGACACTATAAACAAAAGGACACTATCACTATTATACAATCAAGGCATTACTATCTAGGAAGGATTCTAATACCTAGATCTTTTCTACAACACTTAGATAAATTGTTATCCCAGTTTACAGTCTCCTTATCTTGTGTCTTAGCCAATTTATAGCTAAGTAATTATTTATATAATTTTTTAATATTTATAAAAAAATTCAAATTAATTTACTTCTATTACAAACTAGTGATTTTATTTATTTCATATTTCTATTGTACTTTACTATATGTAGATCCTTTAACAACCTAGGGCTTAAACTCTATAACCACTTAAAATTTTAAATAATTGATAGAATTTTATAAGTATAAAAATAAGTTTGGGTATATATTTAGGTGGTTTTAAGAAAACATGTTATAATTTAAATCTTATATAATAAACTTGGTCAAAACCTAACCCTATTTTTAGTAGACCCAATGTACTCTAACAAGCCTACAATCAAACCCAATAGACTCTAATGAACCTACCTATAGACCCCCAAACTCTAAAGACCCTACACTAAAACCTAATAAACTATAACAACCTTGACTAAAGATCTCTTAAACTCTAGTGATCTTATTTATAACCTTAATAGGATATCGGCCTTGCATGTAAACTTAATGGAACTTGGTAACCCTATTAATATCCACTGTAGACTTCATGAACCTTAATAATAACACTATTATATCTTAATGGTTTTACATTCACATAAGGTAGAATTTGACCCTTATTTGAGCATGCTATAGTTTCCACAACCCTTTTTTGTTCTCAGCAATGGACAAAAGGACATCAAATTCAAGACAATGAAATGAAATACTATTCATTTAGAAATTGTAGGCAATTTAGGGGTGAAAACACTCCCCCATCAATAAAATTAATCAAGATTGGGGAACATTCATCATATCCCTTATCCAATGGTCACATGATATTTTAATCCATTGATCACAACTAACTCAAAGGAGATTAAAATTTCCTCACAAAAGTTAGGATAGACTTTTGCACACCTAATAATTGTGAAAAGTGGAGAATTATTTTTTCAAGCAAGAAAAATTTAAACTCAAATAACTATTAGTCTATAGCTCCTTTTTAGGCACCATTTTGTTAAATTTATATTTTTTTATCTTCACACATTGTTAATATTATCGTGCCTTGTAAAATTTAACCTATGTAGATTCAAAGGGGTTTCACATCTTTATTTTTATTTCACTACTCATAGTAATAGATACCTCCTTTATATACCATGGATTAGAGGTAAGTTCCACTTTTTACACCATTCAACAATCACATGTGGAAATTCTAGTTCAAATCCTCTTTAGGAGGAAAGGCTTACATCAAATTATGATGGGTATGTAAAAATAACTAAAACTTGATGTATATAAGGTAAAGTGGTTTAAAAGAAGTGATGAAGCCTATAATATTCTATGTTTTCCCATGTCTCTTGACCTACTCTTTTATATACAATATACCACTACTAATAACAAAGTCTAGACCAAATTGGAAATACTCTTTAGGAATAAGGACATAATGAGAGGACATGAGTTGGAAAATTAGCTCATCAATTTGAGCTTATAAAAAAATTATACTATACAAAACTTTTTCACAAAATTAAAATCACATATGTTATAGTTGAAACTATGTGGAATTGACAAAAATGATGATCAATTGATTCTTTCCATCCTTTCCAAATCGGTATCTAACTAATATGTCTTCATTTATACCATTCATTCCACCATGTGTGCCCTTAGAGCTACATAGACCATGTCTTGTTTGGATGACTCTATGACTAACTCAACTCAAGAATAAGACAAGCATATTGAAATGGGTATAATGAAGTTATCAAAATATAATTCCATAATTATGATCATGACAAACATAAATATTATAGTAGTAAGGAGAATAAATAGGTCAAGAGGGAGATAAAGAAAATAAAGGGTTAAAAATTTGAGGATAAATATAAAGCATCAAAAGAGTCACCCTCTATACATGGTAAACCCAAGAAAGAGAAAATAATATTATCGATTATAATAAATGTGGTCATGATGAAACCAAATTCATGAATCAAATGGGCTAGATAAATACAATTCTCTACAGTTATTATAGTAGTGTTGTTGATTTAACTAAATATAGTTCATCATCACATGAGTGTTCTAATGCTAAAGATAGTAGAAAAGGAAAATATAAAGGTAAAACACTTGTTGTATTTACATCCCAACCTTCCACATGGGTAATTTATTATGGTGCATCACACTGCATGGCTTAATCATTGGGACTTTTCTCATCCTTGGAGTATATTTTATGTGACTTACATCTTGTTTAGTAATGATACTTCCATATATGTTAATAGGAGAAGCTATGTTGAAGTGAATGATATAAAATTCAAGATGTTTTATGTCTTCCCTCATTATCCACCAATATCTTATCTATTTATCACATCAATCATATTATTTTGGATAAAAGAGTTGAATTCATAACTAATTCAATGGTTATTAGGGAAGTAACTAGTGAATTAATTATTCTATTTGGGAAAGTAGATCACCAATAAAAATTGTAAACATTTTCACATTTTCACATGTTCAACCTTATAATGCATTACTCAGTAATTTAGATGGTTGATTAAACTATGGCATGAATGATTCAGCCATATTAACATTCACTTCCTAAAGAAACTTAGCCTTCATGACATGGTTTTAGGGTTTACACGTGTTAAATTTTATGATGATTATTACCAAGATTACATACTTGGTAAACATCCTGATGAGAAGTATGACAAAGCCAAATCATGGAGAACTACAGAGATATTAGAGCTAGTTCACAGTGACATTATTGGACCATTTATAGATCTTTCATTCAATAGAATTAAATAAATGATTAATTTCATTAATGAATTTTTGAGTTATACTTAGGTTTATTTTATTAATTATAAATCAAAGGTATTTTATATTTTTTAGGACTTCAAGGTACTTGTAGAAAAATAGTCAGGCAAAGACATCAAGATTTTTCACACCAACAATGGTGGT
Organism: Torreya grandis; assembly: GCA_037957365.1. Taxonomy (NCBI): domain Eukaryota; kingdom Viridiplantae; phylum Streptophyta; class Pinopsida; order Cupressales; family Taxaceae; genus Torreya; species Torreya grandis. Next base: position 553,416 of record JARHVA010003358.1, read on the forward strand.
GAGTATGTCACAATGTAATGGATAGTTTTATATAGTCCTTAGTATAATGGTGTTTTAGAGCATAAGAATAGATCCTTAAAGGAAATGGCCAACTATATGTTATTCTCCAAATCTCTTTCACCTCAATATTGGTCCAAGGTCATAAACTATACTTATTGTATCCATAAATGGGTTCCTTATAAATAATTTAAGGGGGTCACTCCTTTTGAAATTTGGAGTGTTCATAAAAACACAATGAATCACTTAGGAGTGTTTAGATATCCTATTATGGCCCATATTCTAAAGAATAATCATAAGGCAATGGAAACTTAGATTTAACCTTACATCTTGATGGGATATCTTGATAGTGTTAAGGGATATAAAGTTATAGATACCATCACTCATGAATTATTCATTGAGAGAAGTGATAAATTTAAAGAGGGTCCTCCAAACTCTACATGTACATTTCTCCATCTTCCTTGAATTCATTGGGATTTGATTATAGTTTTGATGATTTATATTTTCCTAAGTAGTTTTTTAATGATCTATATTTTTCATCTAGTTTTTATGATGATAGTAGTGCTAAGTAATCACCTCATCCTTCCAAAAATATATTTGGAGGATGAGGAATATCCTCCTAACTATCTAAGAACTAGTCCTATTTGGGCTAGATATACACTTCAAAGTTCTATCTATTGGGTTGGAGATACATCAAACACTAGATGAACCTATTCACAATTATAAAATTCCCCACTTAAATTCATTACATCTAATTTCAATACAAATTTATTTCATAAGGCATTAGGCATTCCTAAGTGGGATACTAATATGGAAGAGGAATATGGTTCTTTATATAAGAAAAACACTTGGGACTTAGTCCCTCTTCCTAAGGGAAGAAAACTTGTTTGATGTAGGTAGATCTACTAAACCAAATTTTCTATATATGGGTATATAAATAGGTTCAAAGCATGTTTGGTAGCAAAGGTTTTTTCTCAAGTACTTATCATTGAATATACTAAGTTGTCTACCCTAGTTTTTGGAATGCACTCAATCTAACTTACTATTATCATTATCACAACACATCACTATGATGTTCATTAGATAGATGTGAAGAGTGCCTTTATTCATGGTGACCTCAAAGAGGAAATATACATGAATAAACTAGAAGTATTTAAAAAATATTCCTCCCTTGTTTTCTAACTTTAAAAATATATCTATATCCTCAAACGAGATTCTTGATCTTGGTATGCTAATATGGACTCATTTATTCTTTCAATTGGGTTCATCAGATTCCATTATAATATAAATGTATACATTTTACGATAGGATGATTCACTTTTGATTTTGTTTCTTTATGTGGATGACATATTTATCATAGGGAGTTCTTCATCTAGCATTGTATTAGTAAATAATAGTTTGTCTTATAGGTTCTTAATTACTAACTTGGGTTTGTTGAATTACTTCATGATTTAAATTTCTTAGTTTGACTCTAGGATCACTATTTCATATTCCAAGTATTCTTTTGATTTTATTTATTAGTTTAATATGGATAAATATAATTTATCCCCAATTCCCTTTCCATTTGGTGTTAATATTGAGGTTGATTATCTATCTCCTTTGGTTGATTATACCTTATATCAATAACTTGTTGGAAGTATCATATACCTTACCACACTCGACCTAACATTTCATATGTAGTGGCCATGATATCTAAATTTATGTAGGAAACACATGAGTTGTAATATAAAAGTAGTTAAGTGGATTATCTACTAGATTTAGGTGACTCACAGTTTTAGGATTCATTATGTATTAGGCATTTATGTTCAATTTATGGGTTATACAAATTAAGATTTAGCTAACAATAGTTAGAATCATAAGCCCACTTCAAGATAAAATTTATCCCTTGGTTAAATTCTAATTATTTAGTTAATCAATAAGTAGAATTATATTGATTTATATTATAAAGAGTCAAAATATAAAAAAAAAATTATGTTTCCACTGAGGCTATTTGGATTCAAGGGATTCTCATTGAGTTTGACATCCATTTTCGATCAGAAACAACCATCTTATACAAAATCATAATCATAATCTATATCTACATGAATTTGATCCTCCATATCAAACTAAGCATATTGAGATTCACATGTATTTCATTTTTGATCTCATCCAAGAGCAAACCATTGATCTCTATTACATCTAGACAATGGACTAAATTATCGACATATTTACCAAACCCCTTGATAAGAGCAAATATCTTCATTTATGGTATCTTTTTTGGGGTTTAAGTAGCTCTAACATCCACCTCTAGGGGGATTTTATATCTATTTAGGTAACTCATCATGCCTCTAAACCATAACCTAATTCTTCCACCCACCTAAGCTATGCTTAAGGGTGGTGTTAGTGTAGGATTTTTCCCACTATGTGGTTTTACCTACATGGTTTAATTAGCTTACTTAGGTTAATAATATGTCATTAGGTGAAATATAATTTAAGTAATTTTTTGATTATGAGTTAAGTTAATTACCTTTTTGGTAACCGAATTCCTCACTATATAATGTACCTTCTTATGTACTTTTTGGATAATGATGCTAATACAAATTTTTGGTTGTGAATACAAGTTTATTCCATTTGATTTTTTTTCTTATTTCACTATTTCATATAGTTTTAAATTCATTCATTTGATCTTATCCAAACCTATCCTGGATTTTGGTCTACTCTAGAAACTTACTCAACAAGTTCAAATCACTCATGATGTAGTTGAAACTATACAACATAGAGAAAAATGATGAAAAATGGTTCTTTCAATCCTTTCCATATTGGGTTTTAACTATTAGGTCTTCATTTCTACCTTTCATGCCACAAACATGCCCTTGGAGATAAATGAAAAATTCTATCCTTGGATGATTTTTTTTTTATACTTAACTCTAGAGAAAGATAGAAGTATTCATATAGGTACAATCAACTACTATAAATTTCATGCATTAATTATGAGTCATGAAAAATAGAAATATTTCAACAATAAGGAGAATAAATAGGACAAGAAGGAAAAAAACCAAATAAAGGATAAAAAAAAATTAACACTAAGTTAGGATAATCAATTGGGACCTCCTCTCCAGGTGGAACCCAAAAAGTAGATTACAAAATCTGCCTACTAAAATAAAATTGGGCATGATGAAACTAAATATATGAACAAATAGTTTGATCAAATGAAAAATATGCTTCAGAAAAACAATATCAGCCTCCTTAATTCAATCAAATAGAGTTTAGTAGCACATGAGTTTTCTAAGGTAAAAAATGGTAGTAATGGAAAAGGTAATGGTAAGGCTCTTTTTATAGTTGCATACTCTCCTTCTAAAGGGGTTATTTATTTTGGTTTCTCACACCCCATGGATTAATCATAATATATTTTCACATACTTGGAACCATATTTTATGCCTTCCTTTTTGTTGGGTGATGACACTTCCATAAAAGTTATTGAGAGATGGTTTATTAAAGTGAGTGATGGGATAACTTAATATGTTATATGTGGTCCCTCTCTGTTAATCAATATCCGATATATTTATCAAGTTACTCACATTAGTTTAGGAAAAATATTTGAGTTAACACCTGATTTTATGGTTATTAGTGAGTTTCATAATGATTCTAAAATTTTAGTTCAGAAAGTAGACCACTACTAATGATTATACACTTTATCACATTTTTTCCTTATCAATGCTATACTTCTCTACTTGCTCATGTAGATGGGGTGAATAAATTATGGCATGATTGATTAAACCATGTTAACTATGACTACCTTGAGAAATTGATCCATAATGACATGATTTGAGGGTTACCTCATGTAAATTTTTCTATTAGTGTTTGCTAGGGTTGCATACTTGGTAAACATCCTTATTAAAAGTATGAAAAAATTAAATCATGGAGAGAAACATAGATTTTAGATCTAGTTCATAGTGATAATTATATTTTTTTCCATATATTTCATTTGATAAGACCAAATATGTTCTTACCTTCGTTTATAATTTTTAAGATGTACGTAGGTGTATTTTTTGTTCCCTAACACACACACCCCACTTAAAATAAAATTTAAATGGGGACCCACTATAACCTAAATATATTTATTTAGGGTCCTCATAGCCTTAGACATTTATGAAATTGGTCTTAATTTTCTTTAGTCTAAGGCTATCTTTGAAGTCTAAAGTTACATAAGTTTGAAATATTCAAAATCAAAGATTGAATGATAATATTCATTTGTCTTAAATCTTGGGTTTTAATAATTTTTGTGACTTATTTTCACTAAAAAAGATAAATTTATTTTATCCTAATGATTTCTATGCTTTATATGATCAAAAAAATAATTACTATCACTTACCAAGCATACATAGGTCAGACCTTCCTTTATTTTATTTAATATAAAGAGAAGTGGTGCCTTTTCACTAACCTAAAACCATGGAGGATTTAAAAAAAAAGGTAATCATTTAATGTTTCCAAACTTATAAAATATTTGAGATTGATAAGTGGCAAATTCTCACTAACATTGCACCACATAAGAATTAAACAAGTCTAAATCATCATAAAGACATAAGACATAATACCTTAGAGATCTGATTAGGACAATTGAATATGTGCATAAGTCATATGCATGATATATCCTTTACCTTTGATTTTATTTCTAAAGAAGGATTATATGTACATGTTTTATTTTAAATTCAATGAATAACTAGGCCGATGCATTTTTTTCTTATAGATAGATATTTCTCTTTTTTGTCTTAAATATGTTATTCCATGCTTAGGTGTCTCCTAGAACCCAAGTTAATTATATTATCACATGCATCATTCCACTCACCCATGATTAGGTTATTTCAAAGTTAATTTTATCTTGATCCATGCATCATTCCACTCACCCATAACTTAAGTTAAAATAATGCAAGTCACATGATGATGATGTCTATATACTTAATGGTACAAGTCCTAGGTAAATAGATCAATGACAATCATGCATGTGTTATTATATTGATATCCTGATGGTGATATCATCATGAAACTTTGTACATATAGTGTTGAGAAAGAATATTAGTAATATCCATCCATGTGTCATCATCCTAATATCCTAGTGGTGATGTTAACATAGACCTTTATATAGATATTCTTAGGTAAATGGAGTAAGTGATAGACATCCACATGTCATCCTCTCAATATCCTAGTAGTGACATCAACATGGTCCTTTATATGAGATTCCTAAGCAAGTAGATCAGTTAGAGTCATCCATGTTTCATTATTATGATAACCCACATCCCAAAAAAACATGATAAGATAAAGCTCTGATAGGAGCATAATAATGAATTATAGACATGTGTCCTCTAAATCCACATAATAAAGAAAAAAATATATCAAAACCAAGGAATAGATTAGTAATATTAATACATTTTCCACCATCCTACTAATCTAAAATCCCTCGATATATGGATAGGGAATGAAGCCTAACCATTAAATAGGTCATCAAGACCTACCATTTATCACCATCTTGCTATCCCATAACTAGAGGAATAAGGTAAAATTAACATCAACATAGATACAATCATAATAGAGACACACTTACATGTTTCCTTCAAATATATGAAGGTAAATAATATGAACACCTATGTTAATACTGAAAGAGTGAAAAATAGACTTATATTATCTTATGGTGCCTAAGCATCTAAGAACATGTAGAAAAGGCCATGGGGAAGTAAAATATATAGAATTGGTTTTATAAAATTCAAATGAAATGCTACATGAGAAAAGACTTAAAGAAATTACAAAAATTAATTCACTTGAAGTAGTGAATTAATACATTCAATCTTCAGGGTCAATGAAACTACAAAAACATATTTTAAAATTCCATATTTACTATCATCACAATGCCTTCAAGATATCAAACTAAAAATTTTGAATTAAAGATTCATTGGGACCAAGAGATTATAGGATTTTCATGAGATACAACACTTATAGACCATAGATTCAATGGATTCCACTTCTCAAATTTTATTTCCCTCTACATATTTAATTGTAAGCCCAAATGAATATACTGACACAACATCTAATTCAATGAAATTAAATCATGATTTCAAATATCATTCATAAATTTGGGACAAGGTTGAAGAATTTAAACATTACAATATAGAATATTAGATTTTCATTTTCACATAGAGGTATAAAGATGAATTGCTAATAATTAAATAAGTTTATTTCCAAAACATAGTTTCCAACCCTGAGGTAATGCCCTGCATTGACCTACTGCATAATTTATTCTTACACGTCAAGGTTACTAGGAATATATTTCACTTTAAACTTAGAAAGATAGTAGCTATATATATCAACATAAATATTTTTTAGAGGTACTATAGGTTTCCTATTGTCAAATTTGACACCCAAGTTAAATAATTCAACCCCTCTACAAGTTCAAACTTGACATGAGGTCCCCTAAGTAATAAATATCCACCATGGTCATTAATGAGATAAAATTATATGTTTTCATTGTTGTCACATTTATATGGTTTGTGTAATATTATACTAGGCCACCTTTTGGGTCATTCTAATAGGCTATATAGGTTTTAGCCAAATTAAATTATTTAAATATATGTATAATGTACCATGTGTTGGTTAGATGTCATAGAAACTATTTTAAATTGATAAATTGTATGGATTAACACATAGACGAGTTTAACTACAAAATAAGTATTTTTGGGTAGTTATATGGACTAAAAGACAAGTTTGGAACATGTGGAAGCTTTATTAGTGTCTCTTAAGGTCCCAAAAAATCATATTCATATTGAATTTGTAGGGTCAAATTTAGTAAAATCTATTCTATCACTCTTTGCTTCCTTCAGAAAGTTAAATAAGTCCACCAATTTGTAGTTGGTACATACATGTCAGGAAGAGTTGAGGGGAATGCACTTGGTGGATAAAATTAATATATATTTATATTATAATTACATGGTATTAGTTTTAATATTTATGTATTGAGCTTAATATATAAAGGTTAAGACTAGTATTGCCTCCAAGTTGATTGTCCATTCCTAACACATTCAAGTTTACTCATCTATTATAGTAGTCTATGTGAACCAAGGAGTCAAGGTATTATTTTATAACATGATCATCCTTATTATGTGGTTTTAAAAATATTTTGCATGTTTTATCATTAAAGGTTATCAATATCACTCTCATTATGCTAATAAATGCATCATCAGGATTGGTTTGTAGAATTTGCTTTCATATTTTTAGTGTTGTCTTCTATGAGTAATTTCAAATCAAGGTAATATGTCTATGTTTCACCTCCTAAATGATGTAATTTAGTTTATCCATGAAAATTTTACATTGGAAGGCTTGGAAATTAATTTAGAGAGATTTTTCAAGACATGAACAAGTTTTTTCATAACTCCTTCATACACAATCATCTATAGTCATGTGTAAGCATGCATGAGAGTTATTCAAAAACCTAAAACATAGGTGATCTTCAATATCAAGACTTGAATGAGACTGTCAACTCACTCAAGGTTTATAATTACTGTCAAACCCAATTAAACAACATACATAGGTTTAAGAGTGAGAAAGTTTAAAATGGGATGAGTTACTTTAGTTTATCTAAAATTGGTTTTCCTTATACAATGAGGTATATGTTGGTAAGTATTGATGAGGTTTTATGTGAGCCTTGATACTCTATTCTTGTAGCCTAGACCTAAATGCCACATATTGACATGGTATAATGATTTATAAGTCAAGGATAATGATTATTGAATGGTCTCAAATTATTCAAGTTATTACTGAGGATATTTAGTGATACACAATGTTTTTTAATCTCAAAGAAGCATATAACTTGAAAACTTCTAATGCATTGATGGTGTAGAGATGAGAGCATAAACTACATAAATAAATTAGTTAATTCAGGGGTGGAATGATCCTTAGTGAATTCAAAGGAATATGGAGGTATGAAACACAATGTCTAAGCATAAATAAACACCTACAAGTCTCACAACTTCCACAAAGTGCACCTACAGTTTGAAGTGAAATCCACAAACCAATATAGGATAAATAAATATGTAAGCTTGGTTATTAGGTAGACATGAGTATGATCACATAATAAATTACCATATATAATTAAATATATTATGAAGGTGTGAAAACATAATGATCAAGAATGAATGACACCTACATTAATCTTTCTAATTCTTCCCTAATTGCCACTTATAGGTCGTATAGTCAAACTAGTCTACAACTAGTTCAAATATATGGAAAGAGGATAGTTTTGAGGGTTGAAATATGTATATGTTGGATAAAAATAGTTAAAACATCTTCATATTTTATAATATCACATTTTATGTGAATACAATAAAGCAATAAATATGGTTTATAACCCTATACTCAGTCCACTAAGCTCTACATGTAGTTTGTAGACCCAAAAGATAGTCTTAAGAGTTTGTAGTATAGAAGGCCATTAGAGCATGATAAAACCTTATAAATTGGTATATAAAACTATAATGAACTAAAATAACTCCTTATTGTATCCTTTAATTCAAATGAATAATGGATATGCCATGTGTTTGATATCAAATAGAGGGCACTATATACACATATTATTTTTAACTTTTATAAAATATTGTTGCTTTACATATTGTAGGAACCCATCGATACTCAATCTCTCTAAGTGCACACTTTAAAGGATGAATTTGGAAATGGGTGGGAAAACCTTTGGTTATTAATAGGATTCTTTTCCCTTATTTCCACATCATTACCAATCCAATTAGTTATTAAAACCATTCCTTAAGTTATTACTCCTCCCTTGCACATTCCTCTAGTCTTTTTCCTCTTTCCATCCCTCTACTCCTCACCTTAATATCCTTTCAATATATGATTTTACTATGTCAAATGGGTAAACCCTATATATTTTTAATCATTTTATTATTATACAAGGTTGATTGGGTTGACCCTATACTATTTTTGGGTATTTTTACTTGAGAACTTTGTTAGCCCTTTTACTGACCTAGCTCGAGACCTAGTGATTTATTTCTTGAAAACATACAGGGTCAACATGGTAAAATCCATAAAAATAACATATTTAAAAGTATTTAGGGTGAGATAAACCTATAATTACAAGATCATTTCATCATTATTTCAATATTTAATCAAGAGTTATTATTAACTTGTGCTTCTTTACAATCTGCTCTTCCACAGTTCTACTTGAGGAATATTATCTTAGGGTTTCTACTTGGATAATACAATCTTGTGGATAAGTATTATATTATTTGTAATTTCTTAGTTATCCTTAAAAACCAAAATAACCTCTTGTAAAGTCCTTTTATTCAATGGAGATATTGAGCCTCGATGGGTTCACATTCAAGTAAGTATATTCTAACTTTGTTCTCCTCTTTTTAGTAGATAGAAGTAAAATAAGTATTGGGTCAAATAATATTATTCTTCATATTCCATGTATTATGGTACTAATTATACTTAGATTAATTTAGATTCTCCTATTCATGTTTTTATTTCTTTATTAATCCCCTTTATTATGCCATAAGCTTTGGTGTGCACTAGATTAGATTTAATTTCTTGTTTATTAGAATAGAGTGAACATTAAACTTAGGACTCTTTTAGGGCTGTTGCATGATTGTGTTACATTTTAGGCTTTATAACCTTTCTTAGCATGGTGTATTACATCAAGTGATCCCATAATCAGGTCTATAAGATCCCCATATTGGTCATTCTCCCTCTTAACAAATGTATTCCAAATAAAAAGTGTATGTATGCTTTATCTTCTTCAATCTAGGATTGATTTATAGACATGATGAATTTTTTATTACATACATTCTAGTGAAGACAATGTGAATCTTATCCCACCATTGGTTGGATTTTATTCACATTTCCACTTTATTATTATCATTATATTAACTTTATATTCAAATCCATAATACATTCTGGTGAACCCAACCTGAATCCTATCCCACCACTAGTAAAATTGTCTTCATGTTTCCACTTTCTTATTAGCATTATCTTCACTTTAGCTTCACCTTCATAATAAATTATGGTGAACCTAATATTAAACTAAACCTTGAAGGTTTTATTTCACATATTTCATCATTTTATCATTTCATTTTTATACTATCTATTTTTCCCCTACATATTATACTAGGTTGACCCTATCGGCCTTTTACAGTTTTTATACCCTAGTTTCTCTACTAGGTCACCACAGTCGACTCTGTACCTTTTTCTACTTTATCTATTTATTGATATAGTTCTCTATTTATCATTTTTAAAACTTTGTTAATTTTTCTCATGCATCATGTCCCCTATTATAATCTTCCTTGATAGCTTGAATCTATTTAGACACTATATGGGGTTCTCTTTCCTTCTCATTTTTTCCTATTTTTTATTCCTCTTTTCAACTTGTAGGGCATCTTGTGATACCCATACACATATTTGTCTAACATTTTAGGCATCTAGTGATTCCTAAACACATGTAATTTTATACTTTAGGGTGATGCCCATCTTTACATCTAATTATCCTTTGGGGCATCTTACAATGCCCACTCTTACTCTGCATTAATGCTACCAAACTAATTTAACTCCAAGAAACCTTTTGAGACACAATATTGTCTCTCACATGTTCATACTTGATATAGATGTTGTTATAGGATCATTTCATTCTTTTAATACATTTTATCTACATCTACCTAACACTTATTATAGGTTACTTATATGGGTCTCTCCCTCTATAGAATTTATCTTTTCCTTTCACAAACCTTTAGTCCTCCCTTTTGGTATTTTGGTTTCTTGATGCACCATAGTCTTCATTATATTCTAGAATTTTCTATTTTTGACACCCCTTGGGTTTTTATTTTTTGATTTGCTTCATAATACCATGGATAGGACTAGACATTCCTCACAAAACTACCATATTTTTACTTACCTCACTTTATCTTTCACCTTATTTTTTGTCACCCTGTGGGTTTCTATTTTATGAAGTTATAGTGTAAGACCATGGATAGGACCCAACACTCCTAAAATTAACATATTTTCATATTTTTACATCCTTTTTCTCAAACTTTATTTTTTTTTTCTTTTGATAGATGGAATTTTGAAAACAATCTATGTTAGCATGTTTTACTCAATTTCACTTATTCTTATGATAAGGAATCACACTTTATTGCCATTATATCCCTTTTTTCCCTTTGTCACATTTTTTTTTAAATTTTAAGTAATTCAAATTGTTCCATGTGTCACTCCATTTAATTTCCCCTTTCCTCTCACTACACATTAGATAAAACAAGGTCAAATTCAAGATAACGCTTTTATTTCACCTAGATTTATGAGACTCTTAGACCCCATGCTCTTTGAAGTTCTCTCTTTCAGAAAACTTTTCCAAAGTATTCAAATGAAATTTATATTTTTCACCCATGTTTGGTTTCAAAAATTTGTATGGAGAAGGAATAAGAAAAAGCCATCAAATAAATTTAAAATCCAATTCATTTGAATCAAAAGGAAATGATATCTAAAATGCAATGTACAAATATGAAAAGTCACATCACACCAAAATATGTGATTACAAGCACATATTTTATCTCTAATGTAATATCAAACTCTATGTTGGCCTAACATAATGCCAAGGTTATTTGGGGTGTGGTAGGCTAGTAGATTGGAATAGGATATTTCAAAAAAATTATGGTGTTACCTACTTTATCACATAAGTACCCAATCTTTGTAGTAGAATGATAGATCTATAAGGGGTCCTAATGAATAGGGAACATGTTGTGGGAAGGTAGATACATTATAATTTTCATGAATATAACCTTCATGGGATGATCTATATACTTCATTTATTGACCTAAGACTTGTGTGGCTAAGATAAGTTATTTAGAGTCCTTAAGGTCGAAAGTCCTCTTGTTTTGACAAACCTAATTTTAGTGTCTTGACTTCGATAAAGATTTCCTCTAGCTTGGTTTTTCCTTCATTATCCCCTCCACCCATTTCATTTCCACCTTGACATAAATTTTTTGATTCTAAATACATTTTCATTTTTTATTTAATTCCTTCTTCTTCAACTCTTAAAATCATGCTATCACTAGTTTATTTTAGTTTTATCTATCCTTAGATTGAAATAACATGTTTGAGAAACTATGGATTTATTCTTTCTTTTTCAACATAAATTTACATTCCTAGACTTGTTTTACTTTCCTTTTACCATTTGTCATTGTTTTAATTTCCTATTATTATAGACACCTGAGTTCATACCCCCTTTTTCCATTGTTGAGTGAAGTTGGCTTGTTACTTCTCACTTGACAATGTTATTTTCCCTTTTATGAACCTTTTTCCATTTTTGACTGAGATAAATATAGTTATTCTCAATAATCAATGTTGTTTTATGATTTTTTTAGTCTTTTACCATTTTTTTGTTTCATTACCATCTTATTTCATATGTATCCTTGTTTTGGCTTGGTGAGTTTGCCTTTCTTACGTAATGATAGCTTGTTTGAATTTTTCAGTCTTTAGTAGCCTTAGATTTTTTGGTTACCTAATTTAATCTTGTTTTTGAATTGGTCATTTATTATAACATTTCACTTGTCACCCCATATTGACAAATTTATAGGGTACATCCTATCCTCATATCACCAACTATCTTGGCTTTTCTTGTATTTGTTTATTTTTGCTCTTTAGTTTTTATTCCTGGGTTTGTCGAAAGTAATTTTTATGCCCTACACAATTAAAACTAAAAACATAATAGAAAACCAAAAAATGATAAAGGTAATTCAAGGTATGAAATACAATTATTTTTTTTGTTATTTTCCCTTTTAGTAATTTACTTTTAGTAATTTTTGCTTTAAAATACTACAACTTTTTTCTTAGCATCAACATTATGTGTCCTTTTATTCTTTCTCGAAGCACCTCACCTATTAAAAATTAGTGAAACATGATGGGATTCAAGTAAGGAATATGTATACACATAATATTTTTAAAGTTTATCAAATATTTATGCTTTACATCTTGTAAGAACCTATCAAGGCTCAATCTCTCTGAGTGCACACCTTAAAGGGTGTATTAGGAAAGGGGTGGGTAAACCTTTGGTTCTTTATAAGATTTTTGTCCCTCATTTATAAATTATTACCAATCAAACCAATTTCTAAAACCATTCCCTAAAATATTAATCCTCCCTTGCTTACTCCTCTAGTCTTTTTCCTCTTTACATCCCTCTTTTCTTCACCTTGATCCCCTTTCACTAGTTGACTATACTGGGTCAAATGGGTCGACCCTATATAGTTTTCAACCTTTGATTACTATATAGGGTTGATTGGGTCAACCCTATAATATTTTTGGTTATTTTCACTTGAGATATTTGTTATCCATTCATTTGACCTACCTCAGGACCTAATGATTTATTTACTAAAAACATGCATGGTCAACTAGGTTGAACCTATATAACTGACATATTCAAAATTATTTAGGGTTAGATCTACCTATAAAAACAAGATCATTTCATAATTATTTAAATATTAAATAGATTTATTATTCAATTACACTTATTTACAATCTACTCTTCCACCATTGTACTCGAAGAGTCTTAGCTCAAGTTTTTTACTTGGAGAATCTTGTCTTGTAGATAATTCTTGGATGGTTTGACCTTTCTTAGTTATCCTTAAAAACCAATAAAACCTCTTGTGAAGCCCCTTTGGCCAAGGGAGAGATTGAGTATCAATAGGTTCACATTCATTTAAGTATATTCTAACTTTTTTCTCCTCTCTTTATTAATTAGAAGTAGCATAAATATTGGCTTGAATAATATTACTCTTCATATTATATGCATTAGGGTCTTACTCATACTTAGCTTAATCGATATTATCATATGCATGTTTTGATTTCTTTACTAACCCATTTTATTGGGCCATAAGCTTTGCCATGCATTATATTATATTTACTTTCTTGTTTATAATAATAGAGTGAACATTAATCTTAGTACTCTTTTAGGGTTGTTACATGATTTTGTTAGACTGTAAGTTTTGGAGCCCTTCCTATCATGGTGTATTGTGACAAGTGATCCCCTAATCAGGTCTAGAATATCCCCATATTGGTCATGATCTTGCCTTAAAAAAATATTCCCAATAAAAAGTGTAGGTATGCTCTATCTTCTCTAAGTTGGATTGATTTATAGACATGATTCATTTATGATTACATACAGGCACTCCATGAGTAGCACAGTCTAGAGGTTTAAGAGGTAAATGTGAAAAAAATGATATGGAGAGTTTGAATAGAATTTATGATGATATAATAATTTTTAATGAGGGTAAATAATGTTTTTAAAAGTAAATAAAGTGATTACGACCACCTAGAGGTGGTCAAATACTCAAAATGCATAGTTAGGCCTATTAGGCCTAGAACAAGGTATGAGGCCTAATGACTTATAAATACACTAAAATTAATAATAAAACCTAAAAAAAAAATTTATAACATTAATGGGAGGGTAAAATATTGGCATGAAACATTTTTTTGTATAGAGAATCCTAAAATTGGTCGTTTTGATCCAAACCTCTCTCAGGGATACTTAGAATGCATAAAAGACCTCAAGAGAACAAATTTATGTTATTACATATGTAAAAAGGGATTTCATGATGAATCAAGGAAATAATAATAATTTAATGGGGTAGTTATCTAAAACTCTATGGAATTTATTTTACGGTTAGACATTTAATTCGTATGAACAATTGTTAACAGTCCAAGACACCAAAAACCCTCCTAAAACCCTTGTCTATACCCGATGGAGAAAACATGGATGAGAATGATTTAAAATTGATTAAATTTGTCTTGAAAATTGTTTGGAAATTTTTATTACTCTCCAAGGATCCTTGAAACTCATTTTATCCCTAGTGCCTTTTGTACAAACAAACCTAATATGGTGTTTTCTACAAGTTCTAATGTTTATAGGTATAAAGGAGAGTTATTATATGAAAATAATTTAAGGAGGTATTTAGATAATTTTAAAAACCTTTAATAGTATTTTTTAACCTTGTTTTAACATTAAAATACCTATGTTTTCTCATTAATCATAGGTAGTCCAAATAGATAGTGACAAAGCAAAGTGACTACAAACAATTGGAAGTGAGAAGTGTTATATGAGTCCCATTGAGGTATATTTACTATAATAGAGGAAAAATTATATCTATTTGAGTTTTATAACACCTATATAATTAATATTATTGAAAAATTATAAGTCAAATTGATGACAAGTGTGAAGATTGAGGCCTAAAAGACTAATGAGTGGCTAGTAGATAGTGAACATAAGTGTCAAGAACAAAGCTATCAATTAGGGAGGTGTATGAGGGTTATTAAAATATTTTTGAAACCTTATCATGATATTAAAAATTTTTCAAGGATCCCTATGTTATTTTAAATTAGTCAAGTGGACTCATCACCAAAGGGCACTTGCAAAGAAAGATAATGAAAAGTTCTATGCCACCTTAAGGGAGAATGATGCAATTCAGATGGACATCTATCTAAGAATACTTATTGAATTATTTTATACATAATTATCTCACATTTTAACTAGTACATATACCTTTAAACTTTTCATTTTGACCCTTTAAATTATATTCTTCTCTCTCCTCTCCTATGCTCTATTTATGCAAGCCATTTTGGCAATTATATCTAGTACACACCTAGTATGGAAAAGCATGCTAGTTTGACACCTTATTTTGTTTATTTAATATGACATATAAAGTTTATTTTCTCTATAAAATATATTTCATAAGTGTTTTAGGTGGTTTAATTGGATGTTGGGTGATGAATATGTTTAATGTACTTTCATGTTGCCCTTGCATGTTTTGTGTGATGTATATCTCTTCTAACATGTCTCATAAAGTGTGTTTTTTTAGTGTATATTTAACTATGAGAGGTAATAGTAGTGTAAAATATCATAACATATTTTCACCCAGCTCTATATGGGCATAACAATCTACCTTTATGAGAAATACTTATGATAGAAAGATAATGAGTTAGGGTTAGTTTTGGTAGTCTTCATTCTTAGTGCATATGGAAGTGTGTTTGTGTAATAATATTTTGGTGTATCGCCTCATTATTATAGGTCTAATTTATATTTAATTCTTCCATTTTCACCCCTAATTGACTAGTATATTATAGTGTGTGATCTTAAGATAAAAATCAAGGAAGGTAGCCCTTAAACCTAGAGGTTTACATCTACTATAGGAAACCCACATGCCTAAAGGTAATCCAATTTTTCACTCAATATAGAGTAGTATTTAAAAACAATCTCTAAGGTTAAATATTGAGTGAAAACACTTCCCATATAAAAAATTACATACATGTAGGACATGGTTAATTCATGGATCCTTTCAAAAAATTGCATTAACAAGTTACATGGATGGGTTGGCAATGTAACCAACATCATAGTCCAAGGCCCTACCTCTATTATTCCCATAATAACCATTAGACCAAAGGTTAGAATTTTTATGTCCCTTTTAAATAGGATATATGGTTTCTCAACCATTAATTTAATTAATGATATATGGCTTCCTTTGTTAGACATGATTCTAAATTCTAAAAATATTATAACCCTATGAAACATTATCATATCTAATTTGATTTTGAAAATAAAAAACCTTAGATGTTGACCAGATAATAACTTCTATATGATATATTATGTGGTGAACATGTTAACTAAAATTATACATCCATCATATGGAAAGCCTTGGAAACCATTCACTTAGTTACCCGAGCATAGAATATGTGACTAATTAAATATTCTCTATATGTATAAGTTTAAAAAGAAAAAGAAAAGGATAATTGAGACATTTTATCCCATGGTATATCAAGATATATATGGGAATAATATGCCTATGTTGTTAGATACTATATAAAATATCCTTCAAATGATGGGAGACTATTAGATATATCTAGAGTGTATAATAATTATAATTGAAGACACAAAATCATACCTTTTGTACCTACCAAGGATTGTGCTTAACAAGGTTTCCAATGAATAAATTGTTTCTAAAATAGTTATTAGTGTTGATACTAATTTAATAAATGTAAATAAAGTAGATATCCATTATACCCCTATTTTCATTAGTATAATATAGTATACAAGGAGGGAAAACCTCCAATATATTGTGATAATAAGGACACATTATGGTTTTGACCAAGAAGATTTTATATTCTTGTAAATAATGAAAAATATAAGAGATAACCTCAAGAATAATGAGAGGAAAATAAGGATCATTTAGGGGCACTAGGATTATGACCATGATAACATATTCATGAACAATGAAGATGATTCTAAAGTGGAAATAAGAATGCCTAAGGACAACATGTTAATGATTATAGTACAAAAGATTCAATTTGATCTTACAATAACCATGGAGAATGTTAAGAGGATTGAGAAACAATAATGGGTTTCCAAACCTATCCATATAACTCCTCCTTACACAAAAGAATAAATGCAATCACAAGTGAGTCCATCTAAGGAATCTGATATTGAATCAGAAGTTGGAGTCACTCCAAGTTTACCTAGTCATATAATTTATAATATTTCTCCACAATTTATAATTGAAGAGGGGAAATTTTCAAGTCTTGGCACATTAAATGGAATATTTTATATGTTACCTCTACCTCCACTCACAATAGAATTATAATTAAGTTTTCCTTCCTTCTTGTCTCATGTTGTTATTGATTCTTCTCCATTGTATTCACTAGTAGTTATTAATCAACCTAATAAGAAACCATATTCACTACCTAATGTTACCATACCACCAATTTTAATGCCTCAATCTCTTGGAAAATAATTATAACCACATATCACTCCACCAGTGATGACCACCCTTCTCACTACATTACCATCTACTACCACCATAGTTATTTAATTCCCCATGGCACCTCTTATCGGGCCAACCTCTACTACTAAGAAGTCAATACATATGTATTTAAGGAATCCCAAGACCCTTCTTATTTCACCCCATAATATAGACGTGAAAGAGAAACAATAAAAATTCCTTAAGGAAAGGGAAGATAAAATAAGGGGTAGATGAAAGTCAAAACCTATCATAATTTATGATAGTGAGGAAGAGGATAAAATATGGAAAACCAAGGATGAATTGGTGTTAGGACTTGACATAAAAGAATCATGGTTAATAAGTGAGACAATACAATCATAATAAGAAGATGAATCATTGACTAAATGGAGTACTCAATTAGGAGTAACTAAGCCATTATCATATAAATAAGGATAAATAGAAAAATATGCAGCATCTAAATTACACACATCAATGTAATAAGAAACATCAACTACACCTCCATCTATTTCTACTCATTTTATAAGTCTTACAAGTCCCCATTATTTATCCACTTCTTCAATTTCTACAATTACAACTGGTGTAGTAAATTATTTACATTATATTTGTCAAATAAAGTAACCCAAAGACACAACTACATTACTAATTTTCCTATTGCATCCTAGCCCACTATGGTAGATCCTATGGCCACTAACAATATGAATTATGGTGTTACTTATACTTTTATTTATGATTATTTATACAAATCATTAAGCACTCCAATGACCTATTTATTATTTGATTTAAATAATCCCCAATTAATAAACCCAAATAGAGGGGTACATTTTGAGAACCTAGTTTCTACCTCTATTTTTCTACATAAATCACTCCTCCTAGTCCATATACACAATTATAATTTCTTATTGGTCATATTGAACAAATAGAGACACATATAGTTGTAATTTAAAGAGTAATAGGGAAAAACAAATAAATCATATATATACCCATATAAAATCATGTTACTATTTGAAGTTAATACCTCATTTTATTGCATTAGGGACATATGCCCCGATAGCTATGCTTTCCCCTAGGAAATACCATTAATATTATCTCATAAGGAAAGAAAAGTAAACAAAACAAAAAGTTTTCCTAAATGTTCCTTCATGGATGAGTCAATTGCAATAAGAGGAATAAATAGGGAGATAATACCTTGTAATAACCAAGTAACTGATAATCAAGTTTCACTTTGACAAAAAAATAACACTGAGAAAATTCAATACTAAAATTATAGTTGTATAAGGGGGATATATAGAGCTAGAGTAGAGAGATGATATATTATCTCTAAATAAAGAAGGAAGGTGAATATTTAAAACCTAGATAAGTGTAATGAAGACTCTTATAGTTTGTAGACACTACATGAGGGGTTATAAAATAGATGTTTATAATTTTTGATCGAGAAATTTAGAGGACACCAAAGAGGAGTACACTAAAATCTCCTAAATAAATTATAGACAACTTTCATGAAGCTACTAAGAATTTGTATGATATAATTTATTTAATAAGGTATCTAAATGCCACATATAAACACAAATGGGAACACTTCTTGTAGTTGTTTAATTAAAAAAATGATATTTATGAAAATATTTACTTATTAATCTAAAATACTAGGAATAAATAATACACCCAATTAAATTTTATAATAGCTTCTAAGGTTGTATGGGCACAAATATTCATATATCTAAAAGAGAAAGATTGCTTTAGTGGAATCAAGAGATGTGAACTATAGTTCATTATTTTGATAATCAAGAGAGAGAAAGATAATGATTATTTTTAAATATCTAAGAGTAAAAAAGATGGGAAAAACTTGGGGGAAATTGGTCTCTAATATTATTTTTGAAAATTTACTTAGAGTTGTAGCTAACAATTTTTGAGCTGATATTGAAGGCACAATTTATAAGGCAAATGATGATATTATGCTACTAGTCAATTTTTCTAGAGACTAAATTATTGAATCAAAGAAACTACATGGATGATTCAAAGGTAGATTAATTTTACATAAAATATTGATGAACAAACTTCCATATTTATTCAAGAGATCATTAGTTAACTTTTAAACCTTTGACATAGACTTCCAAGTGCATGTGTTAAATATAAAAACGGAAGTGGAAAAATAAAAAAATAAAATATTAGGGCCATCTCAACTACCTCTTCAGAGGAATTAGTCTCATAGATGCACATTGGTACAAACATAGACTAGGCTTGCTTACGTGTCACTCCCAGTTTCTCTAGATCCAACTTCAATGATTGCTATAGTTCTTCCATCTATTAGTTTTATATCTTCATTGGCTAATGGTGCCACATCAAAACCTTAATATATAGAATCATGTACTTTAATTTTTTTATTAACTCATAAATTTTATTCTAAATATATCACACACGCACACACAACACAACACACACACACACACACACACACACACACACACACACACACACACACACACACACACACACACACACACACACACACACACACACACACACACACACACACACACACACACACACACACACACACACACACACACACACACACACACACACACACACACACACACATCTTGGTTTTTAACACCCTTAGTAGTGGCATTACACTTTTTGTTTAACACTCTAGGAAACTAAATTTTTTGGGTGTTCTAATTATTAATTTCATATCTTCTATTATTTTTGATATAAATAATAATAGTTATAATAGGCCCATAAGTCCTATGACCATTATATATAACTACTTGGTGTATTCTTAAATTAATTTTCAAATCTTCCTCATATGATTAGTAATGTAAATTATGAACTTTATCCTTGGTTTCTTGATTGAGGGAATGGAGGAATAAATCACATAACTTTGGTTGGTCCATATTTTAGGACCCTTTCATCCTACATATTTTATTTTATATTAGGTATTATTAGCAAAATCTTAGACTCATATTATTTTTAAGGCATCCCATTTTCTATTTTTACTTATCACACATGCATGGGAGGTATTAGTATTCCTAAATAGAATATCTTAGAAAGAGGTCTTGTGTAAGAGGAAAGACCATACATTGAATATTTTATATTAAGTCATTCTCAATGGATTTTTCTCCTTATAAAATGCCCATGATAGTTTTTATTTAGATTATTTCATTTTAATAAAATATTATTATTCTCTTTCCATTCAACATTTATTGATTATATTTATGTTGTTATATAAAATTGTGTACAAAAATATTCTTAACATTTTGTATCAAAATTACTTTTGAATCCTTTTTTATGTGGTAGTTTATAGTGGTTCAGGGTTCTCTTATTTGTTCCATTGTATGCTATCACCTTGCCCAATCAGGATCTTTGTTATCATAAAGTGGTAATAGGATGGTGGCACTAAGCTTCTTTCACATTTTTTTCTCTTTTACCTCCTATTTAATTATGTTATAAATTTTTTTTGGTATTTTTAAAAATAATATAAGTTGTAATTTTAGGTGATGTGGTTTTCAATTTTCCATGATTATGTCGAGTGAGGGATTATACCCTAATACATAAGCCATTAAATAGGGTTGTATAATATATTTCGATTCTATGTACCTTTAGGTACATAGGAATAACACTTAGATTTTTCCATAGTTTAACCATAATAAGACTTTGGCCATTTTTTTCTATAATGTATTGGTAAAAGGTTTTCCCTAGAAACTTAATTGCAGCATACTTTCAATATGGGATAATGGGCACATAATGGTTATTCATCATATTAATCACTTTGAAATATTGATATGAAACTACATTAGGATTTATATTATAAAATTTTCAAGGTAAAAAACTAGACACACCCTATAGTATCTATAATTATAACCCAAAAATTCCTAAAGTCACAAATCCAATTATAAATTCATAAAAACCAAAATAAAAACTAATATTAAAAAAGTATATATCATATTTTATAATTTAATATAAATTTCAACTACCGTAAGGGTTAAAATGTTTCATAAATTTTTCCTAGACTTGTTTTAGTAGCCATAATGTTCAACATGTTTAAAATTAGCTACATAAACCCATTACAATATCTAGTTATTATGAAAACAGAAAAACTAAAAGATAGTAATTTTTTTTGCCCATAGGGAAAATACACCATTTTTTATTACTAATACAATAATTTAAATTTTTATAATATTTTTTTCATAAATATATTTCCCATATAAAACTATTTTTCATCTATATCCCCAAAAATAATTTTTTTCACACATGTGAAAAGTATACTGTTATGATCATCTCATAGAGCCAATCATTTTAACATATAACTTCATTAAAAACTTAAGACACACACAAACCGATATTTTAAATTATTTTCACCCATGTTGGAGTCCAACCCATGGAAAAAAACATTTATTAACTCAAATCTAAATTCCAATCTCAACTCAACTCATTACTCTTTAAGTTGAATAAGAAACTACATAGAATCAAGGAATAAAATACCATGCTCTCCAACATAATTAATGGTGAAAAATATTATGAAGGTTAATTTATATCTAAATCAATTTCACATGTCCCTAAATTTGACTTTCCAAATAATTATGGTACATAACCAACTGAATAGATTTACCGTGATGAATAGTATTTCCACTTTCATAATACATTGGATGTAGATAAGGTACCCATAATATCATTTCACTTAGATAAATAATTTATCCCATATTACCAATTGAATCAATAAAATCATATATAAAATCGCTTGGGATGATTATTTCAAATTTTTATTTTATTTGGTGCCAATGCTAAATATGATTTCATCGAAATCCTGACCAAACTTTGACAAACTAGAACAATTAATACCTATTAAGCTAAATATTAAACATTGGCCAACAAAACTAAAGGGTTAAAAGATTAATATTTAAATACTTTATTTATCAATCTTATTAAATATATAATTCATGCATATTTCAATTTTTTAAAACCATATAACATGATGTCATAATTAGGATTGGTGTTATTTTTATAAAATAAAATCACCTTCAATGTTGATATTAGAATTTTGATTATTTTTATAAATATAAATAACCATGGATAGTCATAAACCCACCTAAAAAATGCACCCCTAATAAACACATTATGAAGATAAAAATATGCACTCATAATGAAAAATGGCTATATTATAATTATGATAAAGTATTATCTAGAGGACATAAGTGTATTTAACAAAAGTTGTAATTGTTGGATGTTAAGTCACCATCAAATGTTGAAGATTGGGAGATGCTTAATATTCCCAAAATTAATAATCTAAAGTCAAATAACCTAACACCATAGAGTCTCACCCAAAAATTTCATGGCATGCCTTAGCTGGGTGACTACTCATTAGTCTATGAGATTAAATGGGTATTTAAAATAGTCATCCCCTCTCCATTTTGATTAAATCCAATATTACACATAACTTCATTGATCATAGGCTAGCTAAACAAGTTGATTTTTAAATTTATCCTTATTCAATTTTTTTAATTTACTAAATGATAGAATGTCTACATATAAATGGGGGACTGTAATTTGAAATCATAAATGTTTATTCTTCCTATAGTAAAATTTGACATAATTTTAGGATCATAGTAGATTTAAACACTAGGCCCTATAATATAGGTATTTTAAAATATATGGATGTTATTCACTAATGAGGACTAGAGACACACATTAAGATTACTCAAATTATTCTCTAAAATTAATATTATTTCTCACTACATGGAGATGTTGCTAAACCCTTATCATGTTGGATTATTTCCTAACTTTGTGCCATCCAATTTAACAAATATTTAGATTCCAAAAATTAACTATATTTACAATAACTCATTTTAAAGTATGGAGTTGTTTTTTTAGAACCTAAAGGGTTACGACCATATTGGCTAGAATATCCTATGATTTAGGTGATTCTAGTTAGGGTACCTCCTTTAGCTACTCAAATCTGAATTTTACATGATAAACTAGTCTTGTAAACTTGAAAAATATCACCCAATGATCTACCTTTCATTCCATTAATTTATGTACATTAAAAAGATCATGGAATTCATTTCTCTATGCCCAAATGCTTATATTATGATCTACCCCTAATATATTATTACCTAGATAACCTTTATCCCATAGTATGCTTAAATCATGATATATATCCTTCACTTTCAATTACATAACATCATTATTTATTTATTTTCTTGGACACTATTGTTTAAATCTAGACACTAGCATTAATTCTAGTGTCCCATATCCAATGCTATTTTCATACCTTACAAAGTCTCAAATTTACAAATATTTTGAGATGTATGAGTTGACATATTTATCTTAGTTAACCCTCTATGAGATTGTTTTCGAAAGGTGAAGTATATATATAAAAACAAACCCACTCATTTATCATCTATAAAATAACAAAAATTCACCTATTTAATCTCACTAAATCATTCACACATATGATTTTTATTTTCATATTCTTCTCTATTTCCAAATTAATCCTACTAGAAGTATTCTTACGGGTTTGAAGAGTTCACAGAATGTCTCATGAGTAGCTTTTGTCACGTTTCAAGTTAAATCACTACATGCACTCATGTATAACATATTAGTCTATTATTTACAAACAAGACCAAATGAGGTGGAGAACTAAATAAGTCTTAGGCCCTCTTTGGGTATATGGTTATGTACGAAGTGTTCATTGATAGAGGGATATTTACTACATTTAATAAAAATTAAAAAATAAAAATAATATAATATCAACTTTTTAACATAAGATAATGAGATTAATTATGAAATTAATTTTTAATTACTTTAATTGAGCCCACTAACCCCCATTTTTTAAGGTGGCATTCCCTAATTTGAATATATAGGGTTTTAATGAAAAAATATCTAGAACCTAAGCACATAATCTAAATAGATAATCTAAAATTTGATAGATAACCCTAATAGACATATGTTGAATTTATATAAAAGGATATGTACTTAAATACAAGTATAGGAATAAATTTCAAGACATAAGCATATACACAGTGGCCCCATTTCAATTATTATGTCTAAGAAGCTAGAGAATTATTTTCATGAATATGATGACTCCCTATAGAGAATCAACATATCTTATTTGAAAATTGTATTATTTAAAATTGTCTATGCATCATTAATCAAGAAAATTATCATCTCTCATTTATTTTTAAGCATGAAAACTACTATTTGGCATTTTAAACTACTTATGAAATGATAAAGTAAACAATAAAAATAATATAATATCAACATGTTTTGACCTAAGATTATGATATTAATTATGAAATGCATTCTTAATTACTTTAATTGAGCCCACTAACCCCCATTTTTTTAGGTGGAATTCCCTAATTTGAATATATAGGGTTTTAATTAAAAAATATCTAGAACCTAAGCACATAATCTAAATAGATAATCTAAAATGTGATAGATAACCCTAATAGGCATATGTGAAATTTATATAAAAGGATATGTACTTAAATACAAGTAGAGGAATTAATTTCAAGACATAAGCATATACACAGTGTCCCCATTTCAAATTTAATGTCTAAGAAGCTAGAGAATTATTTTCATGAATCTGATGATTCCCTGTAGAGAATCAACATATCTTATTTGAAAATTGTATTATTCAAAATTGTATATGTATCATTAAAAAAGAAAAGCATTAACTCTTATTTATTTTTAACATGAAAACTAATATTTGGCATTTTAAACTACTTATGAAACGATAAAGTAAACAATAAAAATAATATAATATCAACTTGTTTTGACCTAAGATAATGAGCTTAATTATGAAATGTGTTCTTAATTACTTTAATTAAGCCCACTAACCACCATTTTAAAGGTGGCATTCCCTAATTTGAATATATAGGGTTTTAATGAAAAAATATCTAGAACCTAACCACATAATCTAAATAGATAATCTAAAATGTGATAGATAACCCTAATAGGAATATGTGGAATTTATATAAAAGGATATGTACTCAAATACAAGTAGAGGAATAAATTTCAAGACATAAGCATATACACAGTGCCCCCATTTCAATTATAATGTCTAAGAAGATACAGAATTATTTTCATGAATCTGATGACTCCTTGTAGAGAATCAACATATCTTATTTTAAAATTGTATTATTCAAAACTATATATTCATCATTAAACAAGAAAAGTATTATCTCTTATTTATTTTTAAGCATGAAAACTACTATTTGGCATTTTAAACTAATTATGAAATGATAAAGTAAATAATAAAGATAATATAATATCAACTTGTTTTGATCTAAGATAATGAGCTTAATTATGAAATGCATTCTTAATTACTTTAATCGAGCCCACTAACCACCATTTTTAAGTTGCATTCCCTAATTTCAATATATAGGGTTTTAATTTAAAAATATCTATAACCTAAGCACATAATCTAAGTAGATAATCCAAAATGTGATAGATAGCCCTAATAGTCATATGTGGAATTTATATAATAGTATATGTACTTAAATATAAGTAGAGGCATCAATTTCAAGACATAAGCATATACACAGTGTCCCCATTTCAATTATAATGTCTAAGAAGCTAGAGAATTATTTTCATGAGTTTGATGACTCCCTATAGAGAATCAACATATCTTATTTGAAAATTGTATTATTTAGAACTGTCTATGCATCATTAAACAAGAAAAGTATTATCTCTTATTTATTTTTAAGCATGAGAAATACTATTTGGAATTTTAAACTACTTATGAAATGATAAAGTAAATAATAAAAATAATATAATATCAACTTGTTTTGACCTAAGATAATGATCTTAATTATAAAATGAATTCTTAATTACTTTAATTGAGCCCACTAACCCCCATTTTTTAAGGTGGCATTCCCTAATTTGAATATGTAGGGTTTAAATGAAAAAATATCTAGAACCTAAGCACATAATCTAAATAGATAATATAAAATGTGATAGATAACCCTAATAGGCATATGTGTAATTTATATAAAAGGATATGTATTTAAATACAAGTAGAGGCATCAATTTTAAGACATAAGCATATACATAATGTCCCCATTTCAATTATAATGTCTAAGAAGCTAAAAAATTATTTTCATGAATCTGATGACTTCCTGTAAAGAATCAACATATCTTATTTGAAAATTGTATTATTCAAAACTATCTAGGCATCATTAAAAAAGAAAAGTATTATCTCTTATTTATTTTTAAGCATGAAAACCACTATTTGGCATTTTAAACTACTTATGAAATGATAAAGTAAACAATAAAAATAATATAATATCAACTTGTTTTGACCTAAGATAATGATCTTAATTATGAAATTCATTCTTAATTACTTTAATTGAGCCCACTAACCCCCATTTTTTAAGTTCCCATTCCCTAATTTGAATATACAGGGTTTTAATGAAAAAATATCTAGAACCTAAGCACATAAACTAAATAGATAATCTAGAATGTGATAGATAACCATAATACACATATGTGGAATTTATATAAAATTATATATACTTAAATACAAGTAGAAGAATCAATTTAAAGACAAGCATATACACAATGTCCCGATTTCAATTATAATGTCTAAGAAGCTAGAGAATTATTTTCATGAATCTGATGACTCCCTATAGAGAATCAACATATGTTATTTGAAAATTGTATTATTCAAAACTATATATGCATCATTAAACAAGAAAAGTATTATCTCTTATTTATTTTTAAGCATGAAAACTACTATTTGGCATTTTAAACTAATTATGAAATCTTAAAGTAAACAATAAAAATAATATAATATCAACTTGTTTTGACCTAAGATAATAAGCTTAATTATGAAATTAATTCTTAATTACTTTAATTGATCCCACTAGCCCCCATTTTTTAAGGTTGCATTCCCTAATTTGAATATACAGGGTTTTAATGAAAAAATAAATACAACCTAAGAACATAAACTAAATAGATAATCTAAAATGTGATAGATAACCATAATACGCATATGTGGAATTTATATAAAATGATATGTACTTAAATATAGGTAGAGGCATCAATTTAAAGACAAGCATATACATAGTGTCTGCATTTCAATTATAATGTCTAAGAAGCTAGAGAATTATTTTCATGAATATGATGACTCCCTATAGAGAATCAATATATCTTATTTGAAAATTGTATTATTCAAAACTATATATGCATCATTAAACAGGAAAAGTATTATCTCTTATTTATTTTTAAGCATACAAACTACTATTTGGCATTTCAATTTATATATTAATTAAATTTGTGTAATTCAAAACTACATCAATAATACATTATTAATTTGAATTTTTAATAAGCTTGGTTTTTAGAATAACTTACTCTGTACTTGATTATGATAATTTTTTTTTATGCTAATATTCATTTTCAAAAATGGTTAAAATTTGTGAACCCAACCTATGAGTCTTTTTATGAAAATCCTAGTTTTCTCAAAGGTTTTCAACCTTCAAGGGTTTTAGATTATTTTAATTATTTAGATCTAATTTATTTTTCCATTATTATTGGTACACTTACACATGAGATACCTACTATGGTTTAGAGTCCTATTACATTTTATTATAGTAAGATTTTTAATGATTAGTCTAATCTTGAATAATTTTTTATCAAAACACATATTGGTGTACCATGAAATTACTAACACATTTTGTATATACACATAATTATTTATACCCTTATATCAAGACAACAAAAGCATTCGATGTGAAAGTACAATAGGTTTTAAGCGAGATTAATTTACGTTTACAAGTTTGTCCAATATATGTAACCATAAGTTTTTAATTTATAACACATATTAGAGTTTTTGATATGTTATTAAGATGAAATTGGACTCATAATATCCCTAAAATTCCCTTTATAGTGCATACATGACTCAATTATAGTCATTCTAAATGAGTAATCATAGTTTTAGGGATTCAATATGAACATCCATTACAACAAGAGAAGTTTATTTTAAAAAATTAATAATATAACATACTAAGTATAATCATGAGTGAAAGGGTAATAAAAATGAAATACCCTTTCCTAGGTGACTGATAATTCAAGGGCATTACATTAGAGACATATAGTGTACTCCTTTAAATCATCATCTACACTTGCACAACCTAGCCAGTTTTTTGAGAGTAGATCAACATGTTTTAAATAGAGTAGAAAGACACAAAATTTTAGTTACATTTTGTAATCCATATATAAATAAATAATAGGTTACGTGAACCATTTCAATTTTTACTACTACTTCATGACCACAAAGTCCTACAAGGCATTAATGATATATGATAGATTGTATAGATTTAAATTTGGGACAAATACATGATCCTTGGTAGTATATCCAAGGATTTGTATCTCATCCCGAGCCTAGATAATTATAGTATCATACCTTATATCATATCATTAGATATCCTTCTCATTCCTAAATTCAAATATTTAAAAAAAATATAAACTTCAAAAAAAATAAAGAAAATAAAAAAAGATAAAAATAAAATTATTTAGCAGTTTACAAGTTTAATAGATTTTTATTGTGTTTTTTCCTTTATGTTAGTATATATCACATAATTTTTATACACACATAGGTTTATAAAGTAACTAAGTTTGATACAAGCATACACTAGATCCATGATACATGAGCATGCACGTGTTAGACCTTTCCCCTACCCACATGACACACTGCATTGTAGGCATATTACTTTTACTGATAATGTTTGATATAAGGTATATTTTTTCATGATCACTTTACATTATAAATTTAATCTTATATATTAAAACTTATACATGACTCAACTCATGCTCTTATCTTACATAGTGTACTTTTTTTTTCACTTTATTGAAAGCTGGGTAAACTTTTTGACATGACCGGCGCCGCTGGCTAGACACAACTAATACCGCTACCACAGGGCTGGTGGGGGACTTGAACACTGATGGGCAGAGTCGCAACAGAAGTACCTGACAAATCAACTACAACACCCGACCCATCTTACATAGTGTACTTGATATGTTATTCTAAAAGGCATTTCCTTAGCACATATATGCATGGACCAATATGCCATTCTTATGTCATTTGCTTATATTTCACCTATTTCATCTTAGCAAATGGATTATTTAAGTGTATTTCTTATTTTCTTCCTTTTCTTTTTTTTGTAAATTTGAATGTGTTCCTTATTTATTGGCCTCAATTCCCTAAGCGTCGATTATTTATTTGGTGTGAGGATATTTGAACATTCCCTCCTATTCAAGTGTGTGGAATTTGAACATTCCCCTTATGTTTGCTCTCCTCAAACCTTTCTTTTCATGATATTTGGTTATATTGTATGTGTTCTTGATTATTTTATGATATTATTGATTCTATACTTTTCCATGATCCATATCATGCATATTAGGGCTTGTTATATTAGTATACTATGAACTTCATTAATACATCTACATATACATGGTACCACTATATGCCTATTTACTAGATGGTTGATACATATATAACATGGCTGGATTATCCTTTTTAGATAAGGTGACTATCACATTATTTTCTCCTCACCCAAAAGGTTTAGAATACTAATGAAGTAATGTCATAAATACACAAGTACACATAGATATAATTAGCACAATTCATATAATTTGATATAGTTTACATGCTTCTGATATACATTTGTGATAAAATTATTCACATTTGGCATTGATTTTCATAAATTTGGGATAAATATTTTTAGATTTATGACACATCTCATACTTATTTTATAGATCAAAGGTTACATGTCGATAGATACTTCACATTGAGACACATTATAGGTGCATATGCCATGACATTACATAAAATGATAGATACATATTTAATTATACCAATACTCATGCACCAACTTTACCAACAAGCACTAGTTTATATTTTATATGCTACAATAGTTGGATCCTTTGAATATTTTGATATGTACTCTACTCCATCAATTTATTTGGTACTTATTCTATTATGTTAGGTTGATATGGTTACACCATTGGAATCATATGAGATTAGTTGTATTGGCTAGATTATGTTTACATTTAGGTTGTGTAATTGAGATTTAGTGATCTCAATAGACTTGGCATAACTTATCCTTAAACTAGGTTGGGGGCATAATCACCCTCTAATTCCCCTCTTGACAACTTCAAGGTTTAAATGTGAAATTTTCTCCAATACTTGATATAGGAAGCATCATTACCAATCCAAACTACTAAGGGGAAATGTAGTTGCATCAATGCACAAGTTTTCTCCTTCCTTTCTCTCTTTTATTTCAATAAATTTAAATTATTCATTTTTATATTATATGCACTACTTACACCTAGCACATGCTCATAATTCTAGTTCATATACATACATAAAATTTAAATAGGGATATTGCTAATTCAAATTGTGTTGTATATGCCATGATATATATATTTTTCATTTAACCTATTGATTGAATTATTATGCATTAATATATTAAATAAATCACGGTGAAAATTAAAAAATATATATTTTACATGATAAATTAGTCTTTCACACTTGAAAAATATCACTCGAGGATCCACCCTTTAGACCATCTCCTTTCCATTATTGAGAAGATCACGGTCTTCATATCATTAGGCCTAAATTTTTATCTCAAGATCTAACCCTAATATGTTTTATTACCAAAATAATGTATGTATGTATGTATGTAGACACACACACACACACACACACACACACGCACACACACACACACACACACACACACACACACACACACACACACACACACACACACACACACACACACACACACACACACACACACACACACACACACAAACACACACACACACACACACACACACACACACACACACACACACACACACACACACACACACACACACACACACACACACACACACACACACACACACATATTATTAATAATTTATGTATATCCTTCACTAAAACTCACAAAAAATTAGTATTTATCTATTCTATTAGACCCTATATTTTAGACCTAGACACTAACATCACCACTAGTGTCCTAGATCCAATGTTAGTGTTTATACCTTATAAAGGCTCAAATTTTAAAATATGTATGAGTAATAATATTTATCTAAATTAACCATTTATGAGATTATTTTCAAAACAATTGGTATAAATATAAAATAAATCCCAACCAGTAATCATATAATAATTACTAATAAAACACCCATTCAGGGTCACTTAATTGATCACACAATTAAGTTATACTACCCTTTTCTTCCATATTTTTTAATAAATCATATTATTAGTATTATTAAATGTATAAAGAATTTAAATAACAAAACATAAGTGGTATTTTTTAATTTTAAATCTAGGACACTACATGTACTTACATATATAATATTACATTATTATTCATACATTAACCCACATAAGAGGAGAACTACGCTTATTTGAGGCCCTATTTGGATTATATGGATATGTAGGTATAATTTAATGATATAGGATCTTTTAGGTCATCTAGACTTGAATTAAACTTATTTAACCCCATTTTTTAAATGTGGTGTGTCCTAATTGGATGATCTAGGGTTTTAATCAAAGAATGATATATGAAACCAATGCCCATGATTTGGAAATATAATATACAAAATGAAAAATAACCCTAAAAGGTGTGGGTGTAATTTATAGAAAATTAATTTTAATTAACTATGTAAAACAACATTAGTTTTAAGATAAAAACACCAATGCTAGTGTCCTTATTTCATCAGTGGTTTTTATTTGACCAAAGATATATTTTACAAAATCTAAAAAATCCTTGCTTGACATCAACCTTTCTTATTTAAAACTAGTATCGGTCAAACCTATATGTAAATTAGTAAAAAAGTGAAATATTATCTCTTATTTGTGTTTAAACATGCAATTAAATTTTGGCATTATACTTGGTATATTCAAAAAAATTGCATAATTCAACACTGAATCAAGAATATATTTTGAATCTAAATTATTTAGTTAGCCTAATTTTTGGACTATATTACTCCTTAATTGATTAAGAAAATATATATTTTACCTTAATAATTATTTTACAAAAGGGTTAAACACCTCCAAACATTCACACTTATTTGTATGTATTTATCAAAATAATGAAATAGAAAATAAGGTGCAAGAATTATTGTAGGTTCAATTCATTAGGCCCAATTAAATATTAAAAATTCTCCTATATTATTTAAATATAAATAATATGGGTCTTTGTCCCTCTTTATTTACTTGTTTCACTCAATGACAAGTTTCCAATTCTAGTGACAAGTTTCCAATTCTAGTTATTGATGATTTGTTGAATGAATTACATGGATCTCACTAATTATTGAAGCTCCAATTGTGATTAGACTATCACCAAATTTGTATTGAGTAGTGTGATATCTAATACAACATTTAAAAATAATGATGGCCATTAATAGTTTCATGTCACACCATTCAACCTCACCAATCCTCCATCAATATTTTATGACATAAGGAATAATATTTTTCATCCATTTATACACAAATTCATTCAATTGTTTTTTATGAAATACTTGTATATAACCATACCTAGGAGGATTGATCAATACATTTAAACCATAACTTAAAAATAATTTTAAATAACCACTTATATGTCAAACATGCCAAGTATTATTTTTACCAAAATGAAATTTAGTATCTTGTACATATCATCTCTAAGGAAAATGTTAATGTGTATCCTGAAAAAAATGAGGCTATGAAAATTTGGCCACAACACAAATTCAATATCCTTCATGGGTTTTTGGGTCTTCATTGGAATTGTAATATTTTTGTCATGACTATAGGAAAATTTCCACTCTATCAACAACCATGTTTAAAAAATACCTTTCAATGGTCTGAGGTAGCATGAAAATCTTGTCAACTACTCAAGATGGAATGTACAATAATCCTATTCTGACTATGCATGAATTATCTTAGCCATTTTCATTGTAAATTATTCCTAAACAAGTGGCATTGGAGTTATTACTATTTAATGGGTTCAAACATTTTCATTCACTACAAATATGCTTAAAAGGAACAAATTTACTCTTTTTGCATATGAGAAAGAGATGCTAGTTATACTTGATGCCATTAATAAGTGGCACTTGTACCTAATCGAGAGGCACTTTTACATCAAAATAGATCACCATATCCTCAATTACATATTTGATCAAAGAGTATATTTATTTGAGTAACAAAATTTTGTAATCAAATTAATGGGCTATGACTATAGATTACCTACAAGAAGATTAAATATTTTTTGTCATAGATGAATTGACTTGCATTTGTGAAGAATAGACAACCTTTTATTGAATTTCCTTATCCATGGAATATTGGATACATCATAAACAAAATTAATGGTCCCATAACACCTATAGATTTATTAACTTGTTCAAGAAGTGACAATTAATCCAACTATTGAATAAATTTATCTTAGGATGGTCATGGTTTAAGGTACAAATCATGTCTAGTATTAAAACAAAAATTAGAACTGAGACAATATTCTTTTATATTTTCATTCCTCTCTATCAATCATCCACTTATGTTTTTTTATAATTATAAATATATATGGTATAATTTTTTATATGAAGGCATTGAATAGGACATCAAGTAATTTTTGATAGAATGTGAAACATGTCAGTGTGATCAAGGGGAAGCTATCACCACCTAAGGCATGTTCTAACACTTGGATATTACTATCTTGGTATGTTTGGATATTTTCATGGACATTACTATTTAAATACCCAAGTTAGGTTAAAAAATGTTATTTTCATGGTTATGAATTAACTCTCTAAGTATAGAAACCTTTTTCACCCTTGACCATCTATTTACTACCTCTATTTTTTTCTCAAACATTTCTCAATTTGATCTTCCACCTCAATGCATTTATTGACTCAATTATGTGTGATTGTGGTTCCAATTTTACTAGTCACTTATCAAAGGAAAATTTCCACCACCCAGGCACCCAATGTAAAATTATTTATACCTATCATCCCTAAGCTAATAGTAAAATTTAAATTGTTAAAAAAATTATGGACACCTATCTACATTATCTTGTATATAATAATTAGACTCACTAGGTCAAATGGTAATAAATTTACCAATTATAATATAACTTTACATATCACTCCTCCACAGATGACCCAATATGAGTTAATTTTCAATTAGACACCATATTATCCTCAGATATAATTTCCATGTTGCTCAAAGATATAGGAATTTAATGACACACTCTACAGACATGAAATTATCCTCTAAAATATCAAAGATAACCTTCCTCTAACATAGGGTTGTGTTAAGTATAAGACTGATTAATGCCATTCAGAATGGGATTTCAATGTTGGTGACATGGTTTTTTCCTAGATCTAACCTTAAAAGTATCCCTCTTTGAATTTAAAGGGTCATAAAAAACATTATCCAATGTTTTATAGTCTTTAAAAAGGGTTTTATATTATTTGTCTCATAGAATACAAATTAGATCTTCCATTATCTTTAAATATCCATCAATTTTTACATGTATCATGTTTAAATAAGGTCACTGGTTAGTAAATTTATGCCTAAACTACATTCTCGAAGCTTTACACTTGAGGCTATATCCTCCTAAAACCTCAGTTCATCCTTCATAAGTTCTCCCTCCAACTCTACAATCATACTATCATCAATATTTTGGCACACTAGTTAATTTATAGGGAATTTTAGGACCCATTCATCCTAACTCTTTTAGTTTATATTAGGTTTTATTACATATGATTTTTTATTCATCCCATTTTATATTAATTATTAACCCACATCTATGGGAGGAATTATTTTTCTTGAGTAGATAACTTATATAGAGGGCTTGTGTAAGTGGAAATACAATTTATTAAATATTATTTATTGAGTCATGCTCAAATACGTGTTCCCTATCTAAAAGGCCCACAATAATTTTTAATGGGATTATATAATTTCAATACATTATTTTTATTCTTTTTCCATTTAGTGCATATTGAGTATATATTTTTATGTTATACTATCTTTTATATAAGGAGGTTCCTAACACCATATTGTGCACACTAGTAGAAGAGTAGAGTACTTTCCACTACCATGTAATGAAGTCAGATGAAAAGTCATTAGGATTACTTTTTCATGTACAAAAAAATTGTATGCTAATAAAAATCAATTTTTTCATGTCAAAGTCTCTAAAAATTTCAATGACAAGATTTTATAATAATAAGTACAAGCATTTGGGATACTATAATACCAATCTAGAGAAATTACCTCAATATTTTTTAAAAACATCATATATTATTGCATCCTAATGGATAAAATATATAATTTTAGTGGGATAGGAATTGAAATTGGCATTGGGTTCTCCCTCCCCCTTGTATTTTACAAGTAAAGGAAATGTTAAAGTTAAGAGAACCCATCGAACGACATGGTTAAAGGGATCCATAAGATATTTGGCATATGTTCTCATTATACTAACTTATTTTGAATAAGAATTTATGTATCTCATAAGATAGAGAGTTAGATATATTTTAAGAGAAAATATATTAGGGAAAATTATTTTTACATGAGTTGGCATAGGATAATAAGATGTAAAATAATTATCTCACTGCATGGATTTGAAAAAAAATGTTAATATGGTGGAAATGAGTTAAAAGGAAACATGGAAATTGGTGTGTGGATAGGCATAAAACATTAGGGAGGATAATGAGAAATAACATAGATGGGTGGAACATAAGAAGGATTTTTATCATTAGTTATGTAGTTTAGAGGTACTAGCTTAGGTAGTGTGTTAGAAACCATATTTTTAAGGGTGATATATGAGAGTTGGGCACTATTAAGAGTGTAATAGAAAGGATTTTAAATTATAGGTATGATATAATACACAATAATATGATTATTTTGGGATATAAAACCTCTCATAATTTGGTGATATGGATATTTTATTGAAACTGGTTGGTTTTAATTTAGGCCTAGTTGGTAGGGGATAAATAATTTTTTTTTCAAATAGAGGATAACATTCATTTATAAGGTTTGGCACTACTCAAATTTATATACATGTTTAAAAAGAATATTTTTTATTTTATAGGTCTTTAATACATCCCACTAAGGAGGAGATAAAATCATTTTGATTATAATTAGTTGTTAGTTTAGACACCTCCCTTGTGGGAGGTTCGGTAGGGAGAGGCTCATAACCTTTTTTTAAGTTAATCCATTTTTACTTAAACGGTATGTGATGGATTAAAAATATTTAAATTGGGGGGGGTGGGGGGGAGTTAATAACATCTTATCCAAACCTTCCTCTATCATAAAATATATCTCATTATTTTAATCAAAAGTTTGCATTATCTCTTTATTGATGGTTTTTCAGATAATGTGAGTTATGGCTACAATATGTGGGTATAAACCACTTCCATAGTTAATATCATGGAATTCAAGTCATGATATTTTTTTAAAATCTTATAATATTATTGTAGATCCTCTATCATCACATTATATTTTGTGTGTGTAATTAAAGAATATGTGTTGTAGGAGGGAGATAGGTTGTCAATCCTTTGAATATTTTGGTCTTTAAATTATCCTAACTTGATAGCGAGGGTTTATTTTAGGTTCACACATTATTTCAATCAGAATATTAGGACTAATTGAGTTTCAAATAATCAAAAAAAATATTATGGGAGTGTATATACAACCAAATAAAAAATAGAAGAGGATAGGGGTGAATAAAATAATAATAAGAAAGTGAAGAAACATAAAAAAATGATCATTTCATGTTGGGTTCACCATATTTGTAAGAATATAAAGTAGCATGCTAACCTTATTCACTTAAATTTACACATTCAAGTTGATATAACCTAAAAGTCATGATTTGGTAATGTATCTAATGATATTTTTTAATGTGCTTATCTCATTTAACATAAAAATATTTTTTAATTTATTGACCTATCCTATTGGTATTATGGACTATTCATCTAAGTGGGTTCTCTCTTTTGTATTAATACTCTTCCTCTCTTTCGTATGTTTTTTATGCCAATGAACTTTCTTGTAATAAGGGATATATAATATCATTAATATAAGAGAAAAAATATCGTACCTCTTGATAGATATTTAATTTTAGAAATTAGGATAAATTGGGATAAATTACTCATAATATTTGACCAAATCGATTGGACTATTTTTATCTATGAAATTTCATCCATGAGATTGAAATTAAATATGAAAATGCTAGACCTAAAATTGAAGATTTGAATCCAATAAATAGTTTTTTTTTTTTTTTTTTTTTGGTTGTTGTTTTGTTTTGTTTTGTATTGTAATGAGATAATTAATTAATGCTTTGGCTATTTGTCCTTGAATTTGTATGGTTTTTTCATCTTAATCCCCAAATTGAATAATTATCAAATTTGGAAGTGGAGTTAAGTGAAAGAATTTTAATTAGAGATTATATTTTGTGTTTTTTTGTATGTTTTATGATAAAATGGGAGAGGATATACATGGTAATTCTCCTATTCTTTGTGGATGAACATGTTTTATACAATATTCCAAGGATTTAAAAAATAATGTATTAAGTGGTCTTGAAACTACAAGATGGTTTCAATTTCCCTAAATGTTTGTGTAAGTGGTTTTTTTAGATAATGATTTTTGAAATAGTTTATTATTAAGGTAAATATGACAACATAAATTCATTTATTTTTATGAAAATAAATTAATGATTCAAAAATGTGAAAATAAAATATTTAAACTATTGCTAACTAATGAACCAAAAATAGAGTGCAATGTTGAACTAAGCTAATTAACTTATTTTATTTACTTTTACCAAAACAAAACTAACTAATATATTAAATATGCAAAAATGAAACATATTTTTATTTGTGAAATTTATTTATGCATGATAATATAGCTAACCTAAATTTTAAAAATAATAAATATAATTTATTTTTATAATTGTCTTAATAATATGAAAACTTGAAGATTAGATAAGTTAAGTGAATATATAAAATTGTTTTTTTTTTTAAAATAATTTTGTGAGTGAAATTCATATCTAAAATGATCTAATGGATGAAAATTAAAGTAAATTAACATTAACTTTTTAATTTATACATTTAATACAGAAATGAAAGTAACTAAATTTCTATAAATGAACAAATAAAAATAAAAAAATTATTATTTATGTTTTATAAATGCAAATGCAACTAAAAATAAGTTAATGAATGTCTATATGTTTTTATGTTTTTATATTTGATGAACTTATTCAATAAAAAAAGTGAAAATGATCTAAGCATGAAAGGATGAACATAAATTAATGTGATGGATACAATGAATTTTTTAATTATTTTAATACTTTATTTGTAGTTTATTTAATAAATCATAGGATCTATTTTTTCAAACTGCAAATCCAATGGGTTGTTAGAAATAAAAATAAGAAGAAATATTTGTGAACATATCAAAAAATATATATCATGAATAAATAAAATGAAAACATTAGTTGTTAAAAATAATTGTATTTTATGTGTCAAATAATAAAAATGTTATTTTTACATCGATGAAATTATAAAGATAAGAAATAAACTACTTTAAAACAAAATAAGTGAAGAAATGATACTGACTAGGATTTTAGATAATGTAAGGTTCATATAACTTATTCAATATGAGGAAATTACTAGTTTTTAAAGGGGATCTATGGTTATGAGGGAATAGATAGAATAATTCTAGGAATATTTAACCTACATAAAAGGCAAAAATGAAATATGTTTGAATAGTTATCACACATGCATATAAACAAGCTATGAAAAATTATGAAAAAATTAAAATTAATTGAAAGCACATAGAGGTTATAATAATTAAAAGAAATGTAAAATCTAAAATCAAAATAAAATTAAAAATAAACTATGGAATTTTATATAGGATTAAGAAGCAAGGGTGAATATCATGGAGACATTTTCCTTGAGAATTATAAAATTTATTGATCTATGTAGAGGATAAATATAAATAAAAATATTTAATTATATTCTAAAATGAAAATTAAATATATTTATTAATTTTTATTTATTAACAAATTTATAAAAAGGAATCTAGTATAAAATATAAAGGCAAAAAAAAAAAAAAACCCCCACATTTGATGTGTTGATGGAAAATTATAAGTGTATTAGTGGCTATAGATGAAAATATTTGGGTTGCTACCTCATTAAAATTTCTCACTGTGACCCAAGAATATTTTATTCAATAGGAGTAATGTGATACAATGAAGCTAAAACAAATAAAAAGTGAAAAATTAATGGGTGTTGTGGTTGGATATCATAAATGTTAGAGTATAGGGTATTCAATCATGAGTTTTCCTCTCTAGATTGTGATAATGGTGAATGAAAAATTGTAGTAGGTTTGTGGATGGGATTTAGGTAAAAATAAAGGTGTATAATTAAGATTCTTAGGTTTTCTCCAAAATTTTGAATAAACTCTAATTATTAAGTATTTATATTTTATAAATTGATAATCTAATAACATCATAAACATTTATAAAAACTGGGCCAATTGGTGCAATTGAGATTTAAAAAGGATTAATTATGTGTTAACTAAGATTTGCTTAGATCTATTTGGGATGATAGAGAGTTAAATAGGATGAAATGTTAGAGGATAAGTAGATAAAAAGTGAATTTATTTTGAAACACACTTTTTTTGGGGTTACATGCATAATCCTAATAATGGTGTTGAAACTAACACTTTAAGTGGATTTATGATTTCTAAATAGCTATAACAATTGAAAAAGTGTTATGATGAGTTGTTAAAGCACCAGAGTAATTTTTAAAACTTCCAAAATGGTTTCATAACCATCATGGTTATTTTTATTTGCTTTGTAAGACTTTGAGGTTTTACATGTTTATATTTTTATTTTAAAAAATTGACATTTAGGGACATGATGGAAGGTAGGAAAAGAAAAAATGTCTAGTAAAATCTGTGATAATTTTATAATTATTCATTCATCTTGGTGTCATCATCATATTTTGTGGAAATTTAGTATCATGTAAAATTTATTTTCATACAATCATTACATAGGATTTAAAACTATATTTATATATGATATGAATAACTTATTGTATGCTCAAGTATATAATATTACATCCTTCAATTTAATCCCATATTTCCATTTCTAACATTATGATAACATATTAAATTAGGGAAGATGATGGTTTGTTCAACCCAATAAGTCACTAATGAATGGATAAGTTAAACCTATGTATCTGATACTCATAGGAGTGAAATCAAGCACATAGTTCTTCACTTTAAATGAAAGCATACAATTTTGACCCACTAGTATGGATGTATAAAATGATATATATTTATACACTTATAAATGGAAACTAGACTTTTATTAGGTGTTTCAGACTTATCTATGGTATAGTAATCATTGTTAATTTGTTATTTTATATGTTTATGATAGTCCCTCTCAATGTGTAAATGTCTAAATATGTGTTATTGATAGGTTTTAGGTTATTTATAGATGGGGAAATGGAATTAAACATATTGTGAATAAATATATACTACTACAAGAGTAACTTATCACACCACCAACATGAATAATTTACATATCAACCCATAGATATAATTTAAATGTGTAAAATGATTGTTGCCTACCATGGGAAAAGTTCCTTCAATGTTCAATACCTATGGAATTCTGAAGTTGTATAAGTTGTAATAAACTCATAAAAAAATCAGTAGATATGATATACTGATTATTATATTGTATAATTATGAGAATAATTAGGTTATGCACAGACTATGGAATCTATGTATGTGACTGATAGCATACCAGGAAGGTTAGGACCATAAAAGGCACCAAATAGGAT
The DNA here is from genome assembly GCA_037957365.1 of Torreya grandis. Classification (NCBI taxonomy): domain Eukaryota; kingdom Viridiplantae; phylum Streptophyta; class Pinopsida; order Cupressales; family Taxaceae; genus Torreya; species Torreya grandis. The sequence continues at coordinate 595,040 of JARHVA010003358.1, forward strand.
AATGGGGTGTGAAATTGTTATATGTATATATAAAAGTCATTTAAAGTAATAATATGTTAAGGATAACATCTAAAATTATCTAATACTATATTTTAGTGTCTAAATTAACATGTAGTGCCTTATGCACTTAGTGACAACCCATATAGTAAAAAAACATTTCTATTCCAAGGTGTTATTTCTCTATCTAGGTGTAATTATTATAATAATATTTAATACTTTCAAAAATTAAGTATATGTCTCATTATTTTACATAATCTTCTAAATATAACATACCTTCAATAGAAAATATTATTTACTTGAGATAAATGATAAGAGTTTAGTAAAGTTTAGATAACATAAGTGTAGAGGGAAACCAAAAGCTATTAACAATAATTAACAACATTCAAAGTTTCATGGTAATGTTAATTCCATGAAATTATTATATTTATTTGGTAACTCTTTTATAGGATGGAAAATATGTGTGATATCTAAAAAAAATTAATATATACTCAAGATTTTCCTGAAAGGAACATATATCATGTTGAACCTCGAGATGTAGAATTTAAAAAACTGCATAAATTTTTATCAAGATTGATATCAATCCTATCCTTTTAAATAATGTATCCTAATAATTTTAAACTTGTAACTATAAATACACATTTCTTAGGGTTAATTTTAACAATATACTCCTTTATATGAGTAAATATAATATGTAAATATCTAAATTGGACATATCATTTCTTATATTATCATATGATAATATCCATAAATGAATAATTTATGATGTATATAATGTCATGAAAAATATGGATACTATCCTATGAATAATTGGTACCATAATTTTTTGGATTGAAGGGCATGGCATTATAGTATAAATTTCCTCAACGAGTGGTAAATGTTGCCTTACTTTTCTTCAAAAATGTGGATCTAATTTTTAATTGATAATTCTTACTTAAATGAAAATATCTCAAATATTTTTATATAATTTATGAAAAATTATTTAATGTAATGGAAAATCATCCTTATCACAATACTTCTTGATATCTAGATATTTATGCATGACCTACTTTTCAATTTTATTTTAGAATTTAGGTAATATTAGAAATCATTAAGTAATAATCAATAGGTTTGATAAATATAATTATTATAATATAAATGATATAAAATTTAATTATAAATTCCATGTTTTGTTTAATAAGTTAAAAAGACATATTGACTAGTATATCATCAAGTCTAGTAAATAGGTTATAAAAAACTATGGACAGGTCAAGCTAATGCATGTTTAAATATTCATAATAAAATAATCTACAAAATTGATGATTTTTTTATATAAATATGGATCTCTTCTAAAGTTAATCTATCACCAATATTATTATTTAGGATTTTAACTTAGTATATATATTAATTTCAATAGTATCTTACATTATATAAGTGTTTACCCCATTAAACAATTGTAGATCAAGAATAAAATTATAAGGCATCATCATATACCTATAAAAATTCACAATCATAATGGAAATAGTTTTAGAATTCAAAATAAGAGTAAAACCTCTTTTTGATGATATTTATGGAGATCATCATAGGCATGGAGAAATAAAAGAATAAAATGATCATTTTTAACTAAATCTAAAGTAATAGGCTCATTATCTTATCTACATAGGGAATAAATGTATTAATGTTCTCATCTTTTTTCAATGGATATGCCATAATTGATACCATCAAATTATAATTTGATGTTTGAGAATGATAAAAAAAACATGTACAAGGAGGATGCAAAGGAATTTGTTAATTGGTTCTCTTCACGAGGTATAGATTTAATATATAAGAATTCAAATTCCTTTATAATGGTGTAAGTTTCAAATGTATATGGATGAAGACATTATTATGTTATGTTTTAAAAAAATTAGAGACTTTATTTGAAACCAATTTCAAGCCTTAAAATGATCTAACATTTTGGATCGCAAGCCTTTTCAAAACCAAAAAACCTAATAATAATGTCTCGTATTGAATATTTTTATTAGTGAAAAATAATTAGAACTTCAAATAACATGACATAATATTTCCTTTTAGGGAAATTAAAATTACACATTTTCATACATCAATGAAAAATTGGCCCAGTTAAATTTAAGTTTTACAAATTCTCAAGAAAATGACTTCACTAAATTAAGAAGTCTCACCTATCTCATATATTTTAGCCATACACTTATTAATGATGCATTCTTCATGGATCAATTAATAGTCATCAAGATTATAAGTCTCATGAATTTGATTATTCTCACCACAACTTCTTGTATGATTGAAAAATGTAATAATTTTAATTTAGAGGGATTTAAAACCCTTGGGAGTATAAACCTTGGTGGGATTCCTATCAAATGATAATAAGAGATGTTGGTCATTTTCCAATAGTTAGATAAATTTTAAAATAATATTATTAAAAATTATTATTATCATATACTAATTATAATTCAAAAAAACTGTGGACCTTAGAGGTTTTAAGACTGATGGGATATAATGAAGATACTTGGGAGGTAAAAGAGGGGAGATTTGTATAATTTATTTGAATCAAATAATAATTTTAATATATTATCTTTTCCTAAGATTAGCGTAAATAACACAAAAAGAATTTCGATACATCAAATGGTTATGAATTAATCACCTATGTCATCAAACATAATCATAATATGTCATATTCATCCTAATATTATCTATATAATATCTTTAAATGGCATGAAATTGACAACCTTCCTCATATGAATCCAAGGCCTAACTAATATCATGTTATAGTTGGTATCTTTATCAATGATATAAAATTTATAAAATTTTAAATAGTTAAAAGGATGAGATGAAAAATAATCATTTCAATGTAAGTGGATTTAAGTCTATTATATCCTAGAATGACATTATGTGTATAGATGCATTTTGTTTCACCATAATACATCCATTAAAGAAAAAGAAATGTGAAAATGTTGACATATGCTCCATCATCAACCATTTCACTTTTAATTCAATGATTATAAACAAAGAATTATATAGAGAGAGATATCCCCTCTTGGAAATATCAACATCTGAAGGAAACTACCACATTTATGAGATAAAGATAATATCACTATATCCTAACTCAGGAGGATAAATATTGAACTATATATGATTATTTTTAACCTCATGAAGAGGAGTGAAACTTGAAATATTAAAAAATAATAATTTATGTTCAACTTATAAATTTATTTGAAGTGAATTACTATTTTTAATACATTGACTTCTTATTGTGATTAGTCTAATAAACATCAAAGGATTGAGATGCATTAGATTTTTACTAACATTAACATAATTGACATCAAAGGGATATTACTTCATATATATTATCATTAACCATAATCAAAATGCATTTAATTTATCATAATATTAGCCCCATAAAATCTTGAAATGTCATATAAGGGATAGATAATGTGATCAATTTGAGCCCATGTTTTATGCTCATAGTTTAGCTTCCAGTAAGACTAAACTATGATAAATAGAGTTCTTAACAAATCAATGCAATAAATATGATATATTTTTTTAATATTTAACAAAAAGACAATAGTATAAATAGAATTAAAAGGTACATTTAGTAATTTCATCAATCAAAGTAGAACTAGAAGTTAATTTTTTTTATATGTAAAATAATGTGTGGGTATTAGCATTAACATATTATTTTGTGTAAATCTCCACTAACCTTATGATTTTAATATTCATCTTTTTTCTAATAAATGGATCTAAGTTGGGATTTTTTAAACAAGACACTTAAGGATAGGTCTATAATTTTGGATATGGTGTTATAAGGATTTGAGGTGAAACATGGTTAGGTATAGGACCTCTCATTTGTTAATAATCAAATAAAGGGTTATTATATATCCTTTGGTTGCATGTTTTTGGGTAAAAAATCCATATTTGGTTATAAGGATGACTTTTCAAGAAATCCCATGTTATCATATATAATAAAATTAATATTTCATCATTATTTAATCTATATAAGATTTATTATACTCTCTATAATAAAATTATCATGTCCAACAACTATATGACAATATCAATACTAGTGCAAACCATGATATTTTTCTTTTTTTTTTGGTTTACATAAACAATGTGAAATTTTCCTTGATATCAATTTTCATTTTGATATTAATGATTGACATTTTAGTTTTTTTTTATGGTTAAGTTGTTAAATTCCAAGTTACATTTAGGTGGGGCTTGGTTCACATTTTTATGTTTTTATTACTTTTTTGGGTTTTTAGTTGCTTCATTTACATTAATTTTTATTAGTGACCCTATTTTTCATTACATTGCAATTATGGTTGAGGATGTTAAGAACTTGATTTTTGTTCCAATAATTCCCATTGTTCATATTATTTTGATTATTTTGATTTGGAATGGAAAATTTTGGATTTTACCAAAGTGTTTTTCCATCCATTCTATATGGAAAATTTATTACTATTGATGGAAATATTAATATCATCTACTTAGGAGTTGCATGGAAAATTTAATATATGATCCCAAGTTTCCTTATTAAGGGAATTCAAAAAATATATATATATATATCAAAGAGATTCATATGTGAGGCACTAACAAATAAATATAAAGTTTGGAAACATCTTATACAAAATTAGTCCAAAATTAAATATATTATTTTTTGATTTGTAATCAATTTTGAAGAACAATTCATATAAGTTTGTTTATATAAATATATTTGAAAAACAAAATCTATAAGTTTCTTAAATGAGTGAAGGCACCCTTTCTTGATATGATATTACCAATAGAGAGAAATCACCATTATCATATTACCCTTTCGAAGTTATAAATGGTATAATTGAAGGACAACTACTGACCCTTTCATGGTACGATATTACCCTTTCATTTGGGAAATTTTTAGAAAAAAATGGTATAATTGAAGTAGAATACTTTTAATATTATCATATCAGTTTACATGATCATTAGGATTTCCCTTACAGTAAATATGGGAAGTTATAGTAAAGGACAATGTAAGGGGAAGATATGAATAGTGAGGCTAATAGGATCCTTGATATAAACAATATAAGTAATTAAAGTAGTCACTTTCAAAGGTATTAATTAAACAACTATTTACATGAAATGGTGGGAAAGTAAAAAGATGAGAATTACCAATCGTGATGGGAGTTTATCTAAGTAGAGGTGGTTATTGAGTCTTGTATATAAGAAATTAATTATATGGATGAGATGATTTAGAATAAACATGATAATAGACTAGGATTTTTTTAGTAAATTAATTTGATATATTATTTGTATGGTTGAGAGATAATATTTTTAGATAAGGTTAATTGCGGTGTACATGAGCAAGTCTTTACTATGCGAGAGCCACATATTTGTTATTAGATGAATATATTGAATGTTACTTGGAACCATGACCTATACAACTAGTGGAAAATTTAAAATGATTGATGTGAATATCACACATGTGATCTACTAAATCATAAAATAATAGCATTGGTCTCATAATTAATTTAATATTTTATAATATATACTAATTACATTTTCTAATCACTTTATATGTCACTTTTTAAATTATTGTGATGTACAATTGAATAATATCTAGTTTTTGTATGGGTTGGATGAGTGGATTATTCCATTAAGGATGTTTATAGGTTCATGTACATACTAGTAAGGATCAGGAGGTTATCAACACATGAGGCCAATAATGTGATATAGGCCTATAAGTGGGCTTCCTAATTTAGAGATGAGGTAGAAATAAATATTGGAAAAAAATAATGGTGTTTTGTTTGCATTAATATATATATATATATATATATATATATATATATATATATATATATATATATATATATATATACTAACTGCCCCCACCATATGTAAGATAATAATTACAAAGGTTGGACTCATGAATAGTTGGATAAAAGGGGTAAAACATGTTAATATATTTTTGGGATCTTATTTTTACAGAGATAAAGGAGAATGGTTAAAAATAAATCTTAAGGATAAACATAAGACTAATAATTATCATGACCTTTAAAATTTTTAACGCTATGGAATTATCATTGAGTTAACACAATATTATAATGTTTTAGTTATATGAATGGTTTTTATGTTACCATAAGGTTTATATAATAACAAAATAGGAAGACATGAGTATACCAATGAAGTTCCTATACACTATGGGATTCATGACCAAAACAAACCAAATATCAGATCCATTATATGTTATTATAGTATTATGGGGAGATGAGGGAGAATTCTTAGCTACATTTTGAGGCACACTATAGGTGGTTAAAATGAGATAGAACATTAAGATACATCTCATTATAAATGTTCCTTAAAAGTTTTGGGGAACAATAAAAATATACTTTCCTACTTTAGTGGTACCCTATATGGGTGAGGGGGAGAGATAAGATGAGAAAATAAGGTACCTTAAATGAAGAGTAAAGATACCTAAAGTAATAATATACCCACCATATTTAGGTCAACCTATGAGATAGACCCAACACTAGTTACCATATCAACAAAAAATGGTGACAGGAAAATTTTGGTAGAGGGAGATAAGCTATCAACAAAAAAGAGCCAATAAAATGAGGTTGATGGATATATCCACATGTAAAATTACATGTTACACTTTGGTACTTATATTCACAAGGAAGGGAAAGTACATCTAAAAAAAGGGGAAGTACAAATCAATGGTTTTGAAATAGTAATTGATTATACAGTTGATCGATACTTTTTAACAATTATATTTTAGAATAATATTATTGATACCAATAGTCATCTAAAAATTGTATCTATATATTAGTGGTGTTATGATAATGAAAAATATGATGGGGATAGTGATTAGTTACAAAAATCAAATGATGTATCTCTTGGTAAATGTTACATTGAATCAAAATTTATGGATTGGGAAAAATGAATCTAGGAAAGGTTCTATCACATACGGGTTGAAGTTTCCCCAAAAACATAATTAAATTACTTGAGGTATGAAGGGAACACAAGAAAAAAAATCAATTAAAGTACCTATATATGTTTTTTTTGGGAAAAAAAATAGAAACATAAATATAAAAAACTATGATCATATTTATTAATCCTTCAAAAACTTAATCTAGCAAGTAATTTTAAATTAAATAAATGAAACTAGTCTAATTTTAAGTAACTTAAGACAAACAAAAAAACATATGTTTTCCTCTATTTACATACAAATTCTTAGTTTAATAGACAAAACCTGTGATTAAAAAGAGAAAAAAATATGTGTGTGTATGTGTGTGTGTTTTATATAAAAAACATAAACTATAATTATTAATGCTTTTTATATATCAACACATCATAATTTTTTAGCTCATTTTGGATTAATTATTACAATAAATGCAAAACTATGAATATTCAAATTGTCTAAGTTATGTCTAGGTTAAATGAATTAGAATTTACAAGTAGATGTTTAATTACACCTTTACATTTAAATAAATGACCAAGAAGGGTATGTTACTTAGATTTTGTTGTTCTTCTTTGGTTTGAGATTATGTGTAGATGGCAAGAAGGACTGAATCTAAATCAAGAGTTGATCAAATATGTAAAATAATTGTATACACCTTCTTGGACATATCTAGTAGAATATGGATGCCTATGAAGAAATAAATCCATCTAATTTATTCTAAAACCATCCTTATAATATTTTATAGACTATTTGAGCATCAATTTTTCTACATGCTTCTAAATAATTATTTTGTGCAATATAAGAATTTGATTACTTTGATTGGATCTAGAATTATTTTACCTTGACTTTGATACCCTAACTCCACTTTCAACACATGATTTACTTTTAAAATAATTTAAAATATGGATTTATTTGATCATAAACCATCCCTAATGAGTGGAGGAGTAGTCCCTATGTTTACAGTAATTTGAAGAGGGAGCAAAATGCATTTAGTTCTCTTAGTTATGGGGTTATTAATCCTTACTCAACATATATATTTGATTTATACATATGATAATATGTAAACTTCACTTGGTTTAGGTGATTCAGACTTTGTTACAACCCACTCATTTGAGGGGTTTATAATTTTTAATCTATAAGATTTTCATTATAAATGTATAGATGTGTAAATGACAACTTAGTAGGTGATAGATATGTGCTTGATATATGGGAATATGATTAGAATTATTTTCTATAAATATCTGAATATTTGGATCATTTTTTTTCCATTAACATGAAAAGTGTACATGATGATACTTATGAAATATTTTAATATAGGAAAATTATCATTTCAAGGTGCATGTACATATTTTTATAGGTCTATAGTTTTGGTAGAATATTTTAATTTGAGTATGAATAGAGACATCCAAAAAGTAATAAATATTGATATGATGATTGGGGAATAATATGATAAGAATAATAAATAAATTGGGCACATAATACGGAATTATCATATGTGATTACTATAACATTGGGAAGGCTAGGTCCATATAAGTTGAATAGATATAAAGGATTGTATAAAATATTAATGTATGTAGACATTAGTCATGTATGGTAAATATATGCCAAGATTAACATTTTTCAAGTGTCTAATACCAAATTCATTTATTTAAAATTTCCACCTTTTATTCTATTAATGATAATTATATATTAAATAGATAAAAAATTTACCTCAATGTGTAACCAAAATTTATCTTTTATATAATTATCTAAGTTTTCATCATGATCCATAAAAAATGCAATAAAACATGTGGGAATCAATGCCCATATATGATATGAAATATTGCATAAAATAAATTGAATGAAACATTTAAATATGAGTACCAAAGAATAAATACACATGTAAGTAGTAAAATTTCATTATCTTCTATAGCATTGGAGACTAGGGTGATAATATCATAAGGTGAGTTCCATTTTGTGAGACATGGGTTGGGAAGATAAATTTGGCATTTCTCACAAACATGTAGAAGTGCATAACATTTTAATGATTCATAACCTATATTAAACTCTCATTTAGATTATATTTTACCTATAATAAGCTCAATATTTAAATTTTTTAACCCCATGCTATATTTTTATGTAAATATGTACCCCCATAGTATGTTTGTATGTTAATGAAAATAGACTAAATCAACAACTATAGATAGATTTTAGATTAATAATGTTGAGTATGATACTAGTATGAACACTTGATTATTAATATTAGACTAATTTAATTTGGTGCTTTATTATATTAAAAAAATTATTTAAAAATTTTGTCCTAAATTATTTTTTTGGTCAATTTAGGTCACTTTTAGGGAACTTACTAATAAATAGCTAGAAGTGCTAGTTAGAGTGCAATTCACTATATTTGTACTAAATTGGGTTTGAATTGTTATCCATTCATCCAAAAGATGAGGGAAACACTTATTTTTATATTTATTTAACCAAAATTATTTTTATATCATTTAAATTCCTATTTTATATGGATTTGGGATTCATATCTGGACTACACTACATGAGTTGCTTACTTATTGATCAAGGATTCTTGCATGTTGATATTATCTTATCACTAATTCAAACTATTTTATTGTGTCTAATTTTATTAAATTTTTATAATTATATTTCTATATTAATTTATTTAAATTAAATTAATTAATTTAATTTTTAATCCATCCTTAATTTAGACTTAACCTGTCATGCAATCTATCTTGTAATATGATTATTTTAGCCTTGTTTATTAATAAATAATGGTCTAAAAGGTAGTGTGATGCATTATTAAAAATTGGGTTTTTTTAAAAAATATTTTATTTCATGTATACATTAATAAATAAAATAAATCACATGTTTTTGTATTTGAATTTATTTAGTATAGTTTTTTTCTCAACAATCTCACTTACAACCCAACTATTTAACAACTAGTAATTATGGAATAGAATGGTTGAAAAATCAAGTTAAATATAATTTTAACTACATCCATAAATTCAAAACCTTTAAATTATTATGCCTTTAGTACCAACC